>JASDQU010501321.1:96473-111521 GCA_032191745.1 Picea mariana | reverse complement strand
CATCAAGGCATATGTCTAGTCTAACCATGTCAAATTTCGACGCATACAGGCACATATTGAAGAAAATTCAACATTGGCCCCATTCACTACTCACTATGCGGGGTCAGTGCATGACATTTGTGGTGGGTGAATTGGAATTTCCATGACATTGCAAGAGTGTTCCAACAAATATTCTACAGATGGAAACAATGAATGATGACAATGAGACGTCCATTATGGATGTTGATGCAAACATGGACGATCTGAAATATTATGTGGGGACATCATACATGCTTGAGTCTTGAAACCCTCCCACACTGTCAAGGCATGTGTCTAGTCTAACCATGTCGACTTTTGACACATACAGGAACATATTGAATAAATTTCATCATTGTCCCCATTCAATGATCACTATGTGGGGCCAGTGCATGACATTTGTGATAGATGAATTAGAAGTTCAATGACATTTCAAGAGAGTTCCAACAAAGATTCTACATATGGAAATGATGAATGATGACAATGAGACATCCATTATGAACGTTCATGCAAACATGGATGATATCAAAGATTATGTGGGCACATCAGACATCCTTGAGTCTTGAAAACCTCCCATACTGTCAAGGCAAGTGTCTAGTCTAACCATGTCAAATTTTGACACATATATGCACAGTTTGAAGAAATTTCAACATTGGCCCCATTCACGGCTCACTGTGTGAGGTCGATGCAAGACGCCATTGGTGATGGATGTATTGGAAGAGCCATGACATTTGAAGATATTTCCAACAAAGATTCTATAGATGGAAATAACAAATGATGAAAATGAGACATCCATTATATTGAACATTTATGAAAACCTGGATGATCTCAAATATTATCTGGGGAAATAAAGCATCCTTAAGTATTGAAACCCTCTCATACCATCAAGGAAACTATCTAGTCTAACCATGTCAAATTTCAATGCATACAGGAGCATATTGAAAAAATTTCAACGTTGGCCCCATTCACTGCTCACCATGCGATATCGGTGCATGACATTTGTTATGGGTGTATTGGAAGTTCCATGTCAAATTTCAAGATAGTTCTGACAATGATTCTATAGAAGGGAATGATGAATGATGAAAATGAGATGTGCATGATGAGCGTTGATGCGAATGTGGACGATATCAAATATTATGTGGGGACATCATACATCCTTGAGTCTTGAAACCATCCCACACCGTCAAGGCATGTTTCTAGTATAACCATGTCAAATTTTGACGCATACAGGTACATATTGAAGAAATTTCAACGTTGGCCCCATTCACTGCTCACTATGTGGGGTCAATGCATGACATTTTTGGTGGGTGAATTGGAATTTCCTTGACATTTCAAGAGAGTTCCAACAAAGATTCTACATATGGAAATGACAAATGATGACAATGAGACTTTCATTATGAACGTTGATGAGAACATGGACGATCTTAAATATTATGTGGGGACATTAGACATCCTTGAGTCTTGAAACCCTCCCATACCATCAACGCATATGTCTAGTCTATCCATGTCAAATTTTTATGCATACATGAACAAACTGAAGAAATTTCAACATTGACCCCATTCACTGCTCATTGTGAGGGGTCGGTGTAAGACAATATTTGTGATGGGTGTATTGGAAGTTCCATGGCATTCAAGAGATCATTTCTGATAAAGATTCTACATATGGAAATGAGGGATGATGAAAATGAGAAGTGGATGATCTCAATAATTATGTGTAGGGTCGATGGGTGTCATTAATCCCTTGACCATATATAATCCCTAATCAATTAACCATTAAACTACCTAACCCTAATCCCAAAATCCATTAGCCATTGACCCTTAATCCCTTAAAATGTAACCCCTGATCCATTAAACCTTAATCCATTAAATGATAACCCCTAATCCCTTAATCGTTAATCCCTAGATCCCAAATCCCTAAATAACCTAATCCCCAAAGCCCCTATCCACTTAACCCCCAAAAACACAAAAAAATTACTATTTAGGCACATTGGGAGTTAAATTGGAAGCCAAAATAGAAGCTAAAAAGGAAGCTAATCTAGAAGATAAATTGGAAGCTAAATTGGGAGATAAAGTGGAAGCTAAACTGGGAGCTAAACTGGGATCTAAACTGGGAGCTAAATAGGGAGCTAAATTAGGTGCTAATTGGGGCTCTAAAAAGGGTGCTAAACTAGGCACTAATAGTGCCTAGTTTAGCACCCACTTTTTTTTCTTGGCGCAAATAGCTCCATAAATAGCGCCGACTTTAGCAAAAAAGTGGATAAAAATGCATTAAAACAACCAGTGGAAGAAAAAAAGGGAGATAAAAAGGGAGCTAATCACATGGATTTGTTGTATTGTTTGTTCACTATTGAGAGTACATGGTACTTCCAAATTTCACAATTTTCCTCTTATCTATACTTTGATACGAAATATAATATGCCCTTCATATGATACAAATATGAATTTCTAAAAACATGAAAATCAATGCATATCTGATATAATCATACACAAATATAAATGTGCAACCATTTATAACAATAATTTAAGCACAGAAAGATACATAATAAACCACATACTAACCCATATATTAAAGAACATTTATATTTAATGAAAACACCAACTGGTTGTTGACGTGGGATGTTCCTACCAACTGTAGGCACTATTTCACTAGGTATTTTTGCAACAGGCCACCCTCGAGATAGGGTTATGAATCCCCAAGGATGAACAAATACTATCTCATCTCAATTCCCACTACATTTTATCCAATTCACTCATGTAAACATCCCAATCACCAAATATCTTTCCCCCTTCAATATGCACAACCCAAATAGTGGATCCCCTTCTCTGCAATGTATTCCCTTCGGCTATCACACCCCTTTCTAGGCTCCAACACAAACTAGCCAGGAAAATATCAATGCTAGGATCTACATGGATTCTCAATGCCAACTTTCACAACATAATTACAATTCATCCCCAATTATTGGCTTGGATCCATTTCTCTTGTAGGTTCCTCACAGGCTAGAGTGATTATAGAACCCCCAACTTCCTAAAAAAAAAGGAATAAATATGCATGCTTTGAAATTTCCACTTGGCACCCAAAGAACCGCTTTTCAAACCTTTATCTAAACTTAGATTATAATACTCACGTGAATCTTATTTTGGAATATAATATTATATTTGGCATTAAGCCCCTATTTTAGGCCTCCTAGCTCCCTCTCATTCCTCTCATGGAGTCATATACCCCTATCATTTTAGTCCCCCTTGTCTTGGAACACCATTTACATTCCTTGGCCCTTGGCCATATTGTTCAACTCATAACTTAATTTTCATATATACATCACATTTCATTTTGGGGATCAAAACTAGGGTGTTACGCTCCCATCCCCCTTATTTTTTTCACTATCCTCACTACACATCACCATACATGTGTACATATATAAAATTTTTATATTAAAATTATATTTATATTAAATTATTAAAACCAATGTGGGTATTCCTCCACATTGCATCCTCTAGATCTAATGGTTCTTTACTTATCCCATGCTTATATTCCTAAGCATCTATGTCCTTCTTGTTTTGAATATACTCTTTGGCAATAGATAATATTGCATCTATTTTTATTTTCTTTTGAAATACAACATCCTTGGTATTTTTCTTTCCAACTACTCAATTCATATCTTCATTTGTTTAGTTGTTCATATAAAAACCATCAAGAAAAAACTACATGTTATAACCATTATCATTTAGAAATAATTTGAATCATAAGATTTCTCAACTCCACAATATAACCATGTACTTAAAAATAAGCATGCAATATTAATTAAATACTTATCTTCAAGTTATTTCTTTCGTTCACAAGATGCCATGGAAAAAAAAAGCTTATTGTTCTTTCAGACATGGCCTACTTGATTTCAACCATCATACCACATGTATATTTCTGCAACAATTTCATTCTTGTAAGTTGCCTCTTCCTTTCCCCACTCACCTTTCCAGGATTTGGAATCCCCTTCATTGCTAAAAGGTCCCTCGGGTGATCCATCTTGCCAAGTTTTTCATGTGCAAGGAGAGTGTTAACTTACTACCAGGCATCCCTTGCCAATATTTAATAAATAACCTTTGGCGGTCAAAAGGTTTCATCGACCTTATTTCCAATCTTTTTCCATAACTCTATTTCCCTAATAGATATTTCATGTAGTCCATCCACCTATCACTACTCTTATAATAACCCTAGGCTAAACTCCAAGTTGTAAATGTACATATTCTTTATAGGATGGTGAGCTAGGATGTTTTGGGCTAGAGTTTCTTTGTATATATGTTTTAGGCCAGAGAACTTGTGTTATTATTACACTAAAAATAATATATGATGAAAGGCCCAATGATCCAACATTGTAAAATGTAATCACTTGGATATATTAATAAAATACATCACTGTTGCAGACCAAGTCAGAAGAAATAGTATGGGGGGCTACGACTTGAGAGGAAAATGGGATAATTCAATGGGGCTTAAGAAAAGGAATAAAATAATATTATTCCTAAGTCCTAAGTCTTGTAATATAATTTTATCCTAAGATCCTAAGTGGAGGAATGAATTACCAAGTGGGGGACAAAGAAGTTCCTCGAGTGCCAAGTGTCAAAAATGGCACATGCATATATAATGTGGGGAATTCAATGTAATTCTCATCTTTGACTCATTCATTTCGTGCTATCAATTGTACCATTTTTTAGAGAGTGGGAGGTGTGAAGCTATTATACTCTGTAAATCCTTGGTGGTTCGGGTTGAAGAAGTAGGTTGTTAGGCCCAAGGGGAATTCTCTTTCGGTGAGAGAATTATTGGGAATATGTTTCCCTATGTGTTGTAATAGTGGGTGTTGTAACTCTTTGAGTTTCCTTGAGTTCCAAGTGCCACATATCTCTGAGACTTCCTGGTTGGCCCATTATTGAATCCCTGGAAAGGAAGTGGGACAACTCAAAGGTGTTGGATTACTGAGGGGGGGGGTGAATCAGTAATAGATATTTTTTATCCTTTTTAACCACAATATATAATTGTTGTTAAATTTATGATCAATTTACCAATATAATTCAACAAGTGAAGTATAAATAAACCATGAACAATGAGAAATAACACACATACACAATACACCATTATTTTTACAAGGAAACCCAATGCAGAAGAAAACCACATAATGATTTTTCTTATATGTCTTTAATAATTACATTCATTGGAAGCACCAACTTCCTTTTTTTTCCAGGTGAAACTAGAAGGAGACTCCAAACCCCTATATTTTGAAGCTACAACTTGAGGGAAGCTCTAACTCTCCAATTCTCTGGTTCCAACCCCCTATGTTCTTCGGCTACAACTGAAAGGTGGATACAACTACCTATCCTTTCCTTGTCCTATCGCCCTGAAATATAAGTGCCAAATAACTAATGAAACCACTGTCACATTGTCATTGTAAAATATTCCACTTTAAACCTATACCAATATGTCCTAACAACCTATAACCAACCTGTGCCAATACTTTGTAGTCAACATGTACCTATAATCATCTTGTACCAATAACATGTAATCATCCTATACCAATAAACATAACAAGTATGTGACTTGTATATAATGCAAAAGCATGTATGTACAATCCCTGTTCTCTTTCATCCCATGTATGTACGTGACCTATCCATTGTCAGCCTGCGTACACTCTTAGAAAACTATGCTTTCCAATTTTATGTAACTATGAAACTTTGTTGCCTTTGTCACATAGATCTCATACTCAATATCACAAGAATATCACTCAACCATGTGCATATATTCCTCTATATTCATGTTCCATACATGTGTATAGAATCATAGTCAGGTGTAATAAACCTTCACATGGACTAGACATCAAACCCTCACTCATATGAAGCCTCAAACTAAACCAACAAATTCACCAACCAAAAACCCTCAACCATGTACCAATAAATATGAGATATACCTCAACACTCAACCCAACAAGATGTAACAATAATGAATACCAGACATACCAATGCTATTTCTATAGATCTATCTCATATAGTAAGTGTCATACAACCAACAACCTTTCTAGGGAAAATCCTCAAAATCCCATAGCCATATCTCATGTAGACAACAATATCCAACTACACATAAGAATATGACATAACTTTTGAACCTATAGATAGATGTTTTGTACCTGATCACCATAGAGCTTCCTGGGAACTTGCTTTCAGACTCTGAGAACTTGACACCTTCATCAACTCAATTTTTCATGATCTTTTTCACAGGTATGCTACTTCCTCTTTTGCAGCCCACGTATGTACACGCCTTCCTCCACTACAAACCACGTACATACGCACCCTATTCAACTGAAACCCTCATACACCTCAGAAACTAGGGTTTTTTTAGAAATTTTGCAAATCCAAAACTTTCATCGTCAATCCTCCTTTGCTACTTCAAACTTGCGTAACTTCAGATGTATCAATGAGTACTTGCAATAATTTTTTCACAAATGATATATACTTAATGTTCTCATGAGGTTCTAATAGGATACCCTTGCTCTCTTATTTATAGTCTCCAAGTATATTCCTTTAGGGGTTATATTCTAACTACTTTAACCAACTTCCTTCTTTTAGGGATAAACCACTTTGTCCACTTACAACCACTTTATCCATAAATAGTAATCTCACCACTTCTAGTTGCAACTAATTTATTTTTAATTATTTTCTTTTTGCAACAACTTAACTCATGATTTACTCCTAGTTACAACCACTTTGACTAGTAAATGTCTTATAGGAGCTTCTAGAATATATTGACTTCTTTGACTAAGGGCTTCTATATAACTCATGAGGGTTCTCCAACTTCACTAAGACATATCTCCTCAATCATGAGGAACTGCGTGACATACCGCATAGCACCAAAAATGACACGACATGTATTATCCTTATAGAATATTCTCACCTGCAAATTCAATGATCTCCATTACATTATTCCTCAACCAAAATTTATTTCCTTAACCACACTAATGGGGGTACTAGAATTTTCAACTGGACTTGATTCAAAGGTTGAAATCAATGAAAACCAACCCAACTAATCAACAATATCCCCCTTTGGAATTGATGGCAACCCTCTGATGACACTGAAGTCATATTGCTTATGCTCCCCCTTTGACCAATTCTCCCCATGGAATCATGCCTTTGTTCTCTTTATCCAAGTATCTAACTCTCTCTCCATGAATCTAATGAATCTCTTCTCCTTTGATGTCAGTGGAAAAGGTAGCTTCCCATCGGGGATGCTCCCTCTAACTAAATTGTCCTTAGGGCTGCTCCCCCTGACTGAAATCTCCCTAAAACTTCTCCCCCAAACCGAAGTTTCCTCTTTATGGTGCTTCCTAGTGTAAATCTAAGACATATAAGAATAACATTCAAAATTCATTGTGGGGCAGAAACTATGCCAAGTTTCTGGCGAAGATACTCGAAAGCTTCCCTTGGAAGCGGTTTTGTAAAGATGTTTACAATCTGTTCTTTGGTCCCAACATACTCAACTCGAATTTTCTTCTCTATAACCTATTCTCGTAGAAAATTAAAGTTGATTGGAATCCACTTCATCTTGGAGTGCATCACTGGATTCTTTGAGATACTGATGGCTCTTGTGTTATCACAATATATCGAAATAGGCTCATCATACTAAACCTATATATTTGTCAAAGTTTGTTTCATACATAGGACCTGTGTACAACATGTTTCTACTTCTATATACTCTTCTTCAACTGTAGACAATGATATTGATGATTGTTTCTTGCTTATCCAGGATACCAAACACTCACCCAAGTAGAATGTTTCTCCATTTGTACTTGTTTGGTCATCAATGAAACCTAGCCAATCTACATCTATGTAGGCAATAAGTGATAGATCCTTTCCTTTTGGATACCATAATCGAAAATCTTATGTACCCTTGAGATATATGAATACTATATTTACTGCTAGAACATGTAATTCCTTTTGTTCTGCTTGAAATCATGCTACCTATCCAACTGTCTACATTACATCTGGTCTCGATGTTGTCACATAAAGTAAAATCATTGAATTTTACTACCTCTGATCTATAGCATTTGAATAATCATCTTTACTTAACTTGAAAATGGTTTTCATAGGAGTGCTAACTAGTTTGCAATTTTCCATTCTGAACCTCTTTAGCATTTCTCTGATGTACTTGGTCTGAGAGATAAAAATGCTTTGGTTGCCTTGAAATATCTGAATACAAAAGAAGAAAGAAAATTATCCAAGCAATTACATCACGAACTCATTCTTCATATCCTTTGCAAATTTCTACCTTATCATATCATCATCACTTCCAAAAATAATATCATCAACATAAACTTCAATTAAAAAAATATTATCTTGATTTACCTTGATGTAGAGGTTGTTGTTTGCATTTCCTTTCTTGAATCCTTATTGTTGTAAGTATCTTTATAATCTGGAATACCATTCTCTAGGGGCCTATTTAAGACCATACACGAAATTCTTCAACATGAAAACATAATCTTAATTCTCTGAAAACTGAAATACTTCTTGTTGCTCAATGTAGACTTCTTCTTCTAGATCCCCGTTTAGGAAGGATGATTTCACGTCCATCTGATAGACTTTAATATTCTTGGAGCATGCATAAGAGAGGATATATCTAATTTATTTCATTATATAAATTGGGGAAAACATCTCTTCAAAGTCTATATCTTCAACCTGAGCATATCCTTTACATACCAATCTATCTTTGTTCCTGGTAACCTGTCCATGTTTATTCAATTTGTTTATTAAGACCCAATTTGTACCGATCACATTCTGGTTCTTTGGCCTTGGAACTAATTTCCATGTGTCATTATTCTTTATATGATCTAACTCTTCATTCATTTCTTTGATCCATAATTCATCCTTGCTGGCTTCTTCAAATCTGCTTGGCTCAATTGTAGATAGTAGTGCTAGGTGCAGTTGTTTTGGTGAGTGAATTATTCTTCTAGCTTCAACTCCTGCATATTTATTTTTGATAATATGATCTGATGGATGATTCTCCTTCATTTGTATGTGAGGTGTCTTTGGAGGCACTTGAAGGTCTTGTTGTTCCCGCTCTTATTTTGGCTTATTTTCTTCATCTTCCTCTTTTGCTACTTCTTCTTCCTTCACTTCTTCTTTGTTAACATGTTCCATTGAATCCTTTCATTCTTCTTTTATCTTGCATCCACCTGTCTCATCAAAGGTCACATTGATACTTTCCACAATTTTTTTGAGCCTCAAATTTAAGCATTTTTTTTCTTTCCTTGTGCTTGAGCACCCAACAAGTATACCCTTGTCAACACGAGAATCAAACTTTTCCATTTTTCCATCTTCTCTTTTAATGTAGAATTTTCTTCCAAACACTCTGAAGTGCTTCACATATTTTGTTCTTCCTTTTCATAACTCATATGAAGTTTTATCAATGGTGTTTATGACCATTTCTCATTTTTGAATTTGAGCTGTTGTATGCAGTGCGTGTTCCCAAAACACATTTGTCAACTTAGAATCCATTAACATAGTGCGAGGCATTTCCTGTACTGTATTGTTCTTTCTTTCGATGACTCCATTTTTTTGTGGTGTCTTGGAAACATATAATTTCATTTTAATCCCATAATTTTTGCATAAGTCCATGGATTCTTTTGAAGTAAACTCTCCTCCATTGTCTGATCTTAAGCATTTGATTTTTGAATCTGTTTCATTTTCAACTATCTCCTCTTACATTTTGAAGTTCTCAAATTCCTCTGACTTCTTCCTGAGAAAACAAACTATATTCATTCTTTTATAACCATCAACTAATATCATAAAATAATTCTCACCCTTTAAACCATTTGTTCTAGTTGGTCCAACTAGATTAGTATGAAAAATTTCCAACGGTCTTGTTGTGGAGTATTCCTTTGATTTGAACTTGGTATTTGTTTGTTTTCCTTGTTGACAATGCTTGCATAACGTTCTTGTTGGCTTCACAATCTGGGAAATTTCTTTGACAACTTTTGTTCTGCTAACCTTGACAAGAATATCGAAGTTTATGTGACCCATTCGTCTGTTCCATAACCAAAATTCATCTTCCTTTCCTAAACAACACTTTTCGTTTCAAATTTCACTTAGTATGTATATGTTGCTTGAATTTCTCATATTTGTCGCCACCACTTTTCCTAAATATTCTTTTCCTATTTCTCATTTCAGTGAATCAAACACAATTTTGTGACCTTGATCACACGACTAACACTCAGAAGATTTTGTTTCATATCTTCTACTAGAAAAACATTTTCTGCCTTGGCATCCTTGTTTGCAATTTTGACTATGCCTCTTCCAATGATTATGGTTGAGTTTTCATTTCCAAAAGAGACTGACCTGTCTCTTTCATTTTTAAAATTTAGAAACCTATCCTTATCACCTGTCATGTGCTTTGAAAAAACACTGTTAAAATATCAACCATGTTTCTTGTGTTGAGCTTGTACAGCGAGTGTGCATTCTTCATTGTTGTATTGATTATTCTTTCTTACCCATCTCCTTTTTGTTTCATGTCTATGATTGTTATTGTTTTGTTGTGATTCTCTTGGAGGGAATGCCATTCTATAATCTTTGGCCATGTGTTCAAAGTTGTTGCACTTGTAGCATTCCATCTCAATGCTCAAAGATTCAAAACTGTTGTAGCTTTTGTTATGTGTGTTACTAGGACTTCTTCAATAATCATTTTGTGCATAACTTTCATTGTTGTTTATGTTCCTGTTTATTCTATGCAATTTACAACCTTATGGCCAAAATTATTACATGAATAACATAAACTGAGAAACATAGTTTGATACCTGGAAGTTGTAGATATTCTAAAATGAGTTACTCTTTTAAACCCTTCTTCTTCTCGAGGCCTTCTTGTTTCAGAATTTTGTTGATTCTGAAATATGAATCTTTTGGGTGGAGGAGTGTCTCTGTGATATTCCTTGTGAAGCTTCTTGTCTTCTTCTCTTTCATTAGATCCTATGTCTGTATTTGCATAACTTCTTTGCTTTGTTTCTCGATCTGTCATTTTGGATCTTGAACCTATTTTTTTCTAGGTGTATCCTAGTTTAGACTTATCATGATGTGGCCTTTGATTGCTAATAATCTCATCCAAAAATTTGGAGTTGTTCTGCATGTTTTTCTTCTGAAGGTCTTTTCTCAGTGTGACAATCTCTGCTTCCAAATTTCCAATGATCTTATCTTTTTCTTCTAATTGTTCTTTGAGTTCTTCTTCAATTCTCTTGTCTTATTCTACTTGGATTTTCAAATTTTTGATCATTTTCTCTAATTCTTCAGAGTTAGGATTTTGAGTTCCCTCTTTTCTTTTTAGTTCTTCCTGTAGTGCATTGTTTTTCTTCTTTTCCCTTTTTATAAATTTTATGGCACTCAAAAATTCTTCTTTGCAGTCAACTTTTGCCTCTTCATATGATTCTTTGGTTTCTTATTCATCAAAGTCTTCTATGCCATGAATAGAACCCTTTATGCATCACTATCGTTGACTTCTTCTTCATCTGATGAGGAATTGTCTTCTTTGGTGCATAGACTTTTCTTGAAAAAAATATTTTTGGTTCTTTTTCCTTTTTGTTTTTGGTTTCTCTTAGATTCATCTTCCTCATTTATTTTCTTTTTCTTATGAGGACATTTATTATCAAAATGACGAATACCATCACAATTAAAACAAATCAATGGAATCTTACCTCTATATTTGTCGGTTCCCTTTTTCAACATTCTGACGAAGTTGGCTACTTCTTCATCATATTCTGAGATATTGTTTTTGTTACACGTCAAAATTCCTCACTTCGATAATGTCCCAATATCATCGTAACAAGTGTCACATTTTTGTCGCAAGTGTCACAAAATTCATATTCTCATTCCACATGTGTCGCATTGCGGATGACATCATAAGAACACTTGGTACATTCTCTAAAACTTGTTAGAAGAGGGAAACATGACATTTGGAAAAGCTTACAAAACTTTTTACCTTGAAGAATGATCATCTTAAACAGATTTTCGGAGATCAACACTCCCCTACCCACATGCAGGGAGCTCTAGCTCTCCTTGTCCTCTTAGAAGAGAGCACTGTAATGCTTTGTTGTCATCTTTAAGGGAGCGTCGATATTTTGAGAGAATCTTGGGGAAGAATCCCCCTTATCTCTAAGGACAACTAAGAATCATCTGAGTTAGTTTGGCTCAAATCCATGTTAAAGGCTGGATCTAAGGGAAATATCACAAGTGATGGAGTCATATCCTCAACTTATTCCAAAGATAGCTAAGGTGGTTGAGCCTCTCAAAGCCTATATAAGGATGCATTCTCAGTGGTGAAAAGGGGGAGAATGTCACTGAAAACTATTGTCATTCTGATCGTGGATGTTTCAAGAAAGGGGTTGGACAAGGAGGACCGGGTGAGGTTGTTGTATCTGCATCTACATATTGTAAGCACCTTGTTATGTTCTCATTAATATATATTCTTGGCCTATTTCCTTCAAGTTTGTGTATGTTTGCATGGGCTAGTCTCTTCTTGATAAATCTAGTTTAAACTAATCTTGGTAGAATAGGAAGCATGCATTGTCTTTGTTTTCTATTGAATTGAAGAACTCATTAAAGGGCTTGAAGATCAAGTTCAACCTTGACCGAGCAAGGACAAACTTTAGAAAAAGGTATATCATTCTTTTTTTCTCTTTTCCTTTGATTAGTTTAGCTACATTTAAAGGAATGTCAGTGTTTAATGTTATCATTTTTTGACTTGGTCATAGGGGTATAATATCTAAGAGGACATTCACCTATCCGCAGGGGAATTTTCCTACAAAAATCCACTAGGAAAAAGGCTACCTAATACAAATTAAGGTATGACAGATAGGACAATAAAGGACAATCCTAGGTGCCTACTCTAGAACTAGTCCCTACCCACAACCTTTCATTCCCCACAACATGTCCCACCCAAGGAAGTGTAACCCCTTCTCTACCACCAGAGTCTTTTTATTTATTAATTGGGTTGATTGTCATTGATGCCAACCTTTGAAGCCAGTTCAGTAGAAAATTCTGGTATCCCAACAATGTGGTTAAGGAACTCAAGTTTGGTTGAGGAATAATGTAATGGAGATCAATGGATTTGCAAGTGAGACTATTCTATATGGATAATACATGTCCTGTCATTTCTAGTTCTATGTGGTACATCACATAGTTCCTCATGGCTGAGTATATATGGCTTAATGAAGTTGTATAACCCTCATGAGTTATCAAGAAGCCTCTATAAGGTCAAAGAAGTCAATTTATTCTAGAATCTCCTAGAAGAAATTTACTAGTCAAAGTGGTTGAAAAAAGAAAATAATTAAAAATAAATTAGTTGAAACTAGAAGTAGTGATATTACTATTTTTGGATAAAGTGGTTGTAAGTGGACAAAGTGGTTAGAAGTGGGTTACCCCTAAAATAAGGAAGTTGGGTAAAGTAATTAGAAGATAACCCCTAGAGGAAGCTACTTGAAGATTATAAATAAGAGAGAAAGGGTCTCCTATTATCACCAAATGAGCACATTGGATATCTATCGTTTGTGAAAAGTTTATTGTAGGTACTCATTGATACATATGAAGTTACACAAGTTTGAGGTAGAAAAGGAGGATTGACGATGAAAGTTTCAGATTTGCAGAATTTCTAGAAAAAACCCTGGTTTCTGTGGTGTACGTCGACTGCACTGGAATAGGGTGCGTATGTACATGGGCTTCAGTGGAGGATGGCACATACATACACGGGTTTCAAAACATGAATTATCATACCTGTGAGAAAGCTCATGAAAAATTGAGTTGATGTAGGTGTCAGGTTCTCAGAGTCTAAAAGGAAGTTCCTAGGAATATCTACACTGATCAAGTACATCATATTTATATACAGGTTTAAAAGGTATGTCATATTATTAATTTATTATGTGCATTTGGATATTGTTTTCTACATGAGATATGTCTATGGGAGTTTGACTATTTTCCCTAGAAAGGTTTTTGGTTGTATGGAACTTACTATATGAGCTAAATCTACAGAAATACAACACTGGTATGTCTGGTATTCATTATTGTTACATCTTGTTGGGTTGAGTGTTGAGGCATATCTTGTATTTCTTGGTACATGGTTGAGGGTTTTGGTTGGTGAAGTTGTTGGTTCATTTTGAGGTTGCATATCAAAGAGGTTTTGATGTCTAATCCATGTGAGGGTTTATTACACTTGACTATGATTGTATACACATGTATGGAACATGACTAGAGAGGCATAGATACGCATGGTTGAGTGATATTCTTGTGATATTGAGTATGATATCTATGTGATAGAGGAAGAAAATTTTCAGAGTTACAAAAAATTGGAAACCGTAGTTTTCTGAGGGTGTATGCGAGCTAACAGTGGACAAGTTGTGTACATACGCAAGATGAAAGAGAACATGGTGCATACATATGTGTGTTGTAGTATATACAGGTTGCATATCTGTTATGGTTATTGGTACATGATGATTACAGGTTATTGGTACAAGTTGATTACAGGGATAGGTTGACTACATAGTGTTGGCATAGGTTGGTTACAGGTTGCTGGCATAGATTGGCTCAGGTTTACAGTGTAATATTTCATAGTGACAGTGTGACATTGGTTTCATCGGTTATTTGGCACTTATATTTCAGGGTAGTAGGATAGGGAAATGATATGTGGTTGTAGCCACCTTCTGGTTGTATCTGGAGAACATAGGGGGTTGTAGCCTCCTTCTAGTTGGAGCAAGATAATTTTGGAGTTGGAGCTTCCCTCAAGTTGTAGCCTGAAAATATAGGGGGATGGAGACTCCTTCTAGTTGCAACTGGAAAACAAAGGATTTTTTTGCTTCCAATGAATTTAATTCTTAAAGACATGTAAAAAAAATCATTCTGTGGTTTTCTCCCGCATTGGGTTTCTATGTAAAAATATTGGCCTATTGTGTATGTGTGTGATTTCTCATTGTTCATGGTTTATTTATACTACACTTGTTGAATGATATTGGTGAATTGATCATAAAGTTA
>JASDQU010501321.1:69017-91485 GCA_032191745.1 Picea mariana | reverse complement strand
GAGGATAAAATACTAATAGATGCACCTTCATCTATCAACATATGAGGAATGTATCGACCACAAACATTTATTTTAATCTTGAAAGTAATGTGAGATGGAAGACGAGGTCCAGTTAGCGCACACCAATCAAAAAGGATGGCCTCATTACTTGGATGGGGTTCCCTAGGAGAAGGAGGAATTCCCCCCAACATGGTAGATTCTAGATCAACGAGAAAAATGTGGGTAGTATTGGGTTTACTCTCTAGAGGGAGAGTAGGATCGATCGATGATGGGATCAGATTGACCACTTGGGTTTTATTCTTCAAGGGGAGAATAGGGTCGACGGATGGAAACAGATCGACTTCTTGGATTTCACTCTCTAATAGGAGAGTGGGATAGACCGAGGATATGATCGGATCAACCACTTTGTCAACTATTTCAACTAAGGAAGTGACTAGATTGACTACCTTATCAACCAGACTGATCGATGAAGGGACCAGATTGATCATTCCATCAACTATAGGTGGGTTAAGAGAAGGCCTATGGTAAACAGTCAGAAGTTGAGGCTGGGAAACAATCATGTCTTCCATTAATTTTGAGTCTTATTCCATACAAGGGAAAAGATGAGTTTGATGACTCCCTCTACATAACATACATGGGAACTTGACTCTACTTTTCTTCTTCCCAATGATATCCTGACTAGTTGACGAGAGGTCAACAACATGTTGTTCAAAGCATGATGACATGGGCTAGTGAGGGTGTGTAGACCATGCTTCTATAACCTTGGATAGACCAGGGAAATCCTTAAGAACATGGCTACCCTTACAAAGCCTGCAAGGGTACTTAGGCTAACGAGTTGTTTGGGTGATTTTAGCATCATCAACAGTCCCAGTATGAGTATCAGTAACTGGGTTTTTTTCGACATGTCTGGCAGTGGTTTGAAGCTTGGAACCTTGTTTTTTTTTCTTCTTCTTATTCTTCCTTTTCTTCTTCATCTTACCCACTGAGCTACTAGTTTAAGAAATTTCACTCAGTGAATAAGATGAAATAGAATAAGACATTTTAAGTGGAGAAGGTGAATAAGCTCTTATTGGTGAAGAAGGTGAGGGATCAATATGAGGTTTATGTTCTCGTGGGGAATTTCTTAAAACCGAAGAACTTGTTGCATTTGAGATTACCGGAGTGGAAAAAAACCATACCAGTAACCCAATTGTGAGACCTGGAAGGCTCAAAGTAGCGATGTAAGGAGGACCAATGTTTCTGTAAGAAGGAAAAACAAAAGGTTCCCGCAGAGTAGGGGTTGATCTATTGGTAGTTCTGGGAGATCACGCCATTAAACACATATCCAACCTAGAGTCTTCTAGGGAAAATAAACAACACACGCTAAAAATATAGGAAGTAATTAAACAAACAAAACCTTCTCACAATGAATGCACTAGTTGGTGATGAAATCCAGTGTCGCGAGAACAATATAAGAAGGGGATGAGATAGAGCGGGTGGAAAAATTATGTTGACGACCTACTTAATGGACTTACACCATGGTGCAAGTTCCCACAAATAATCGTATGTATACCCTCCAATGAGCTCGAGTGAGTTTGGCTAATGTCAATTCCAGGTACCGTGAAGACTTTCCCCTCCACAGTCACCTTGTGTAAAGACTCTAAAGAGATAGGATACTAAGGTTACCAATTATGAAAATCATGCCTGGAGAAGCAGTTGACAGTCTGATCCACATGCAAGGACAGGGTATCTAAGCCCAAAATCTCCTCGAGAAGGTCTGTACAAGATTTTCTTTTCAAGTGACCCCAATAATACACACAATATCTACACTAAGACCCACAAAGTAGGGTGAGTAACTCTGTCAGCCCTAATGTAACCTCGTGATTGTTCCTTGTGTTAGAAGGGATTCCTAGGAAAAAATGTAGCAAGTGGATTTAAAATCTCCCTATCACAAGATACTATGTTTGTTTACAGCTTTGGAAAGTTATCTTTCACACCTATTCCAAAGCCCTACACCCTAAGCTAATGTAGGTTTGCTACCAGAAAATATAAAATGTGTGATAAATTTTAGTATAGTGCTTGATTTTGAGGTTGTTGTTTACTCAAGAGGAAAAATGGTGTGGACTAAATGGTGTTTTGACCGACTCTAAACAATGAAAAGAAATGAGAATGAAAATATTTCACTTCAATGAAATCTATATTACGAGAAGGAGAAAAACATTTATCATTCCTAGATGCACAATGTCCCAAAATTTTATTAAACTCATCAATATCAATATCCTCAAGAAATGATCCAAAGAGACTGTATACCAAGACATGAGAAATTTCGCTACTTCAAATGTAAGCTAGTTTCACTACCCAAAAGAAAGAATGCAACTATATTCTTTGTTTAATTCTAATGTATAAAGAAAGTAAATGCAAATACTTTAATGCTCCACTACTTTCAATTAAAATAAAGAGTCGGATGTAGATGCAAAAGACATGAAGAAAAAATGGCTTCAAACAAAGCATGCACTCAAAGAAATGAGAATTGAAAGAAAAAAAATAGAAGATAAATTGTTCTAACAAGAACTCAATCAAGGATTTGAAAATGAACAAGCATTCAAGGAACACAACAAAGTTCAGAAAATAATACAAGAAAAGAGAGGGAGAAAGAGAAATCACTCAAACTATCCCGACAAAACAAGTAGAAAGAAAGATTTTGAAAAGGTTTCAAGCTCCAATAAATACAATAGGAAGTGATAGATACCAAATATCAACCTAAAAAACTTCAAAAACCAACATAAAGAGTCTAGGTAAAGCCTTCTGCAAAAAAGACTACAAAAATCTAAGCAGAAGAAGGCAGAAAAACTCCAAGAAAGATACTAGCGCTCCCTAAATCAAGGGAATAGAGCTCTATAACACTTTGTAAATAACTTTAGGGGGGGATAATCTCTCTGATATTCACTCCAGGGGAGCACTACCCTTCCCATAAATTCAAAACAGAGCCAAAAAATAAAAATAAAAAATCACCCAGAATTCACAGAAATTGGTGAAATTGCTAGTGAAGATGGGAGAAAGGTAATGAATCATGAAAAAATAATAAAACTGATCTAAAAGGTGGAAAAATCACAGGGACAATCCAATTAAATACAAATCAATGTTGATCCCTAGCAGAGTCATCAATTTCTGATACTAGTTGTTTGAAAAATAGGATCACGAGCAATAAAATAAGACAAATGTGGAAATAAAACACAAAAGATACATAATACAATAGAGACACATATATGTGTGGTTCACCCAGTGTGGGATACCTCCACCAGATAAATTTCTAGGTCCTTCCTTTTGTCTTCCAACAAATGAAGGGATACAACCTACAACACACCTGTTGTAAATTCCTCTTCTTTATCTCATAGTCTCCTCTCTCAGAATACAATATTCACAATGATGCGTAGCTGCAATAAATTTCCCTCATAAAGAGGGTTTCCTTCTAGGGAAAAAAACCCTAACATAAATTCTACAGTCATATCTACGACCTTATAATGAATGGTCCATATTTACTATGAAATTACAATATACATTTAGAAGGCAATTTTTCCTTCGGGGGCTTCACCCCGAAACCCCCAGTCGAGGGGATGAGCCCCTCGGACCCCATAGGGGGGGGGGGAAATCCCCCCCTGTAATCCCCCCGCATGGAGGGGTGTACAATATTCCTGGGTGTATAGTCTTCATGGGGTATACAAATGGCTTAAAACAAAGACCTATGAAATAAGAAGATAATCAGGCTCCACAACCAATAATAAGCATAATTTCAATAGATTCAAAAAACTAAATTGACATGCCAATTCCATGACTCAAACTTGATTTTCAATGTACAAATTCATTTTCTAAATTTAATTTTTAAATATAGACTCTAAACAGGGATGTTTGGGTACCACTGAACATGCACTCCAACCTATAAATTTTTATCCATAGCATTAAATCAATTATTTTTATCTAATACATATCCCGTAGTTTTCACAAAGACACCCATCACTCTATTGGGGGAGGGGTGGAACCATTAATGAAAACAAATAAAAACTTCCATATATAATCGAAAAGGAATCAAAATTTTGAAGATATATGTGGTGTCTAAAGACACCGCTACAACAGTTAAACAAAGTGCATTGTGATCATAACATCACAATGCATATTTGATCTTGATATCTCCATATGATATCGATTTGATTGTTTGATTTTCATGATGATAATAATCCAAGGGGTCTTCTATTTATAGGCTCAAGATCTAACCAACTTCTATAGAATCCAAAATATTGTGTTCACATGTAATTGTCGGTTGTTAGAGTTGACTCCGCCAAATCCATGCTATCGAGTCGAATCGACAAGGATGTTCGACCTGACTGACTAATTTTCCAACTCACAGTCGATTCCTGGGATGGTCGATCCACCACCCGACTATCTTTGGTTGGTGGTCGACTATCTAACCCATGGGAATGTCAACTACTTTATCAACATATGTAGTGTGTTGGTTAATTTCCCGTCCAACTATATCTATATGTAGGTAAATCACTTAACCGACTGAATCCAGGAGATGTGTGATGAACCATCAATGCTTGATGTTCCAACACCCCCCATCCACACTTGTCTCTAGAGATTCAGAAGGTGAAATTATGTCATTATGAAACCCCTCCATAATTGCATCTTCTTGAATCCTAAGGATCATATGGATCTTCATAAATATATCATCAACTAGAGGTTCAGTGAATATATCAACAACCTAATCATCTATTCAATAATAGTCAAAAGAGACAATGTTCTCATAAACTAATTGTCTAAAATATTGAGCATGGACCTCAACATGCTTCATATTACTATGGGAAACATGATTTTCAGCAACATATATATCACTATGGTTATCAAAATAGATCGTAGTTGAGGTCTAAATAGGAAGGCCAAGTTCTCCCAAAAATTGGCAGATCCATACTACTTCAGTACCTGCTTAAATGACGCCACGATATTTTGCTTCTGTAGTCAACAAAGATACTACCTTCTATTTATTGCATGACCACACCAACGGTCCAATGCTAAAGTGAAACACATAGCTAGTGTAATTTTTAAACCTATGAAGTAAAGAAATTCATACATATTCTTAAGAAAAACATAAATTAATCAATGGCTCATACACATAGTACACAATGATTTACGATGGAAACCCTTAACCAGGAGAAAACCATCCTTCCTTAGTGCCACACCTCTCAACTCTTCATTATATTAATTTCACCATTCATAATACAACATATACAATATTTTAGGTATCTTGGAACTACCAAAACCCTAATCCATTAATCCAGGATTAATTTAGAAAACCGCTAAAAATAGTGAAAAATGCTAAAATAGAAAAAAACATCCAAAAAAAAATTCGGGGGTCTTTCCTAAGCAAGGGGGGCCAATCCTTCCCCCCTACAAAACCCCCATGGACAATATCCTAGCGCACACATACAAAAAGAGTGATAGGTGGTGGGATCGTCAGATGTTTTCTTCATATCTACCACACCCCCCACACACATGTAAATAATATAAAACATACCCAACATTCTTCCACTTATTTTTTTCTTTTCATACAAGGAGTCACAAGATTCCATAGTGAACAATCCAAGGAAACAATTCCCATTGTTTCTCCACATTGGGAGAAATTTCCAGTGCTCAGAGACTTCTTCAATGAATCTGCAACATTCTTTAAAGTGTCAAAATTCTCCAACAACATCTTCTTGTCTTCAACCATGTCTCTCACAAAGTGATATTGAACATCAATATGCTTTGTCTTTGAATGATATGATGGGTTCTTTTCCAAGAAAATCGTTCTATGATTGTCACAATCTAATCTTACTGCTTTTTTTACCAACCCGATACTTGAACACAATCTCTTTAACCATATTGCTTCCTTGCTTGCATGAGTGGCTACCATGTCTTCAACTTCTGTAGCTAAGAGTGCCACTACATCCTGTCTTTTTCTCATCCAACTGATTTATCCTCCAAATAGGTTAAATACATACCAACTTATATATCTTCTGTGATCCATATCTCGAGTCCAATATGCATCAACAAACCAATGTATTTCCAACACTTTGTCCAATCCTAGTCTTCCTCAGTAGCACAGTCCATAACTAGAAGTGCCACATAAATACATGAAATCCCTCTTTACTATTTTCCAATCTCCTTCCTTAGTTTTGAGATATACCTGCTCAAAACTGCCACTGTACATGCAATGTCCAGTCTAATACAAACCATTTCATACATCAAACTACCAACCACACTAGCATACTGAACATTAGACATGTCCTCTTCCTCTTCCTATGTCTTGGGACACTGATCTGTAGATAAATTTACACCTACAGGAACACGAACCTTGACCAATTTACTTTCCTACATATTAAACCTCTGCAATATCATCTCAACATATTTTCTCTTATTCAACTAGAGTTTCTTGTTTGCATGATTTCTTTTAATCCCCATTCTTAGAATAAAGTTAGCATCACTAATATCCTTCATGTCAAAGTTGGAGGATAATTGTGATTTCACCTCCTTGCTAACATCCATGTTATTTCCTACCAACAACATATCATTGACATACAACACTACATAAATTAATTGATTACCAACCTTCTTAGAATATACACAGTGATCAACTTTGCTTCTCACAAATCCCAGTCCAAGGATGTATGTATCAAAATTTTGGTAACACATCCTAAGTGTTTTCTTCATACCATATAGTGGCTTCTTTAGCTTACAAACATGCTCTTTATTTCCCTTTACTACAAATCCTTCTTGTTGCTTGATATAGATTTATTCTTCCAAATCCCCATGTAGGAATGTTGTGTTCATATCCATCTGTTCCACTTCAAAATAAAAATTAACAGCGATGTATAAAACAAATGTAATAGAAGTTAAATTGGCAACATGAAATAAAATTTCAACAAAGTTAATTCCCTCTACCTGGGAATAACCTTTTGCTCTTATTAGAAAAAAAAGGATTGAAAAGAAATAATATAAAAAAAAATGAAGAAATAAAACACATAAGATACACAATGCAATAGAGACATAGATATACATGGTTCACCCAATATGGGCTACATCAACTGGAGAAATTTCCAACCCTTCCTTTATTATTATCCAGCAAACGAAGGGATACAACCTAAAACACACCGTTTATAACTTCCTCTTCTTTTCACATAGTCTCCTCTCTCATAATATAATATTCACTCTCATACCTAACCTCAATAGAATTCCCTCATACATAAAAGAGGTTTTCCTTCTAGGAAAAAAAACCTTAATATAACTTCTACCATCAGATCTGCAACCTAATGATGAACGGTTCATATTGACTATGAAATTAAAATATTTTACAAGGAAATTTCCCAAAAAATTATCTTTGGGGGTGTTGCCCACGAACCCCTGCCAGGGGGGCTCCATAAAGTGTCATCACCCCCCCTGGAGACATATGTTGGGGGTAAATTCCCCAAATTGCTCTGTCAAGAACTGGGATCCAAACATGGCTGAAACAAGACCTCTAAATCAGGAAGATAATCAATATCCACAACCAACCATCTCCCACTTGGAGACTGATCAGAACAACTCCATTGTTGTTGTACCTTCCAGACTATGATCTACCTTGGACCTGGAAATTTTCTCATTTTCACCTTCATGCTTGAAGGCCAACTGAAACTGAGAAAGAACTATGTTTCTCCTTGGTTACTACCTTTGTTAACATGTGTGTAGGATTTTTGCTAGTATATATATATTCCATCATCAATTGTCCATCTTCAAAAACAAAGTGTATGAAATGGTACCTGAGTTGTATATGTTTAGTATTAGAATTGAAGGTTGAGTTCTTTGCAAGATGAATAGAACTATTTATGTCATAGTACAACTTGTTATTCTCCTATTGATTTCCTGATTCCTCCATAAACCATTGTAACTAAATCATCTCTTTACTAGCCTATGTGGCAACAACATACTTTGCTTCCATTGTTGAAAGTGAAACAATCTTTTGTAGTTATGAAATCAAAGTTATTGTTGGTCCACCTACAGTAAAAACATGCCCTGTGCTCCGCCTCCTTATATCTTTATCACCTACCATATTTGAATCAACATATCCTTGTAGAATAATGTTTGAACTTCCAAAACATAATGCATGAGTAGTAGTACCTCTCAAATACCTGAGAATCAAATTTATTTCCTCCCAATACTCTTTACCTAGATTTTTCATATACCTACTCACAAATCCCACTACATGTGCAATATCTGGTCTTGTGCACACCATTGCCTACATCAAGATACCAACTATTGATGAATAAGGGACCCTATACATGTATTCTATCTGCACTTGTGTCTTGGGACACATTTCCTTAATTAATTTGAAATGGATGACCAAAGGTGTACTAAATGGTTTTTCATTATGTATTCTAAACCTCTCCAACACCTTCTCTATGTACTCACCCTGAGATAATATAAACTTACTATTTTTCCTGTCTCGTGTTATTATCATACCAAGGATTATCTTTGCAACACCCAAATCCTTCATCACAAATGAATTAGATAATTTCCTTTTGAGAAAATTTCTATCCTGCATGTTAGACCCTGCAACAAGAATGTCATCTGCATATAATAACAATATTATATAGCTTCCATTTTCTATCCTCTTAAAATAAACATAGTGATCATAATGACATCTACTATAACCTTGTTCTTTCATAAACCTATCAAACTTCAAATACCACTTCCTTAGAGCTTTCTTTAGGCCATACAAGTTATTCTTCAACCTTCATATCAAATTATCCTTCCCTTTGACCTCATACCCCTGTGGCTACTGCATATAAATACATTCCTCAAAATCCCCATGGAGAAAAGTTATTTTTACATCTAACTATTCAAGACACAAATTTTCTACTGCCACAAGACTTAAAATAGTCCTAATTGAAGTCATTTTAACAACAGGATAAAATATTTCATCAAATATATACCTTTCTTCTATCAAAACCCCTTTACAACAAGTATGGCCTTGTACCTCTTATTGCTTCCATATTATTCCTTCAACCTGTAAACCCATTTATTCTACATTGTTGTTTTTTTTGTCTAGGAAACTAAAACCAAGCCCCTGTTGGAAAACTAAGAGGGGGGGGGTGAATCAGTTGTTACTGTGCTTAAACAATTATGCCCATTTTAAACTCTTTATAGAGAACTCAATGATGATCACAATAATGCAGGGAAGTAATCAATAGAATATTCAACATCAATCACACACATGAAATATACAAAGACATATATTTCCTGAGGAAACCCATAAAGGGAAAAACCTTTTCTTCTTGATATGATAAGTAATCTTTATTTTCTATACATTATCATTCTTATGAGAACCGACTTATTGTGAGGCTATCACCTCTATTTTACAAGCTGCAACTTGCTAAGAGAAATAACTCTTTGGTTTCTGTAGCACCTACTAGAAGGAAGCACCAACTCCCTGAGTGTTCCAACACCAACTGGATGGAAGCACTAACTTCCAATTACACAGGAACCAAGTTGTATAACAAAGAACAATAGTTCTCCCTTGCACCTCCCTGCCACCTTTGTTTTTCTGGCTGCAACCAATCGGAGGCTACAACTCCCTGTGTTCAAGCACCCATTTAAAACTCAGAGGACAACAGTCCTTCCTAGCACCTCCCTACCACCTCCCTACCACCTTGAAATATAAATCTTTTATTTTCATAAATTTATCATAGTGATACAGTATTTATCAATGGATTACCAGTCTCATCACTGTTTTGCTACAATGCTATGCTCTGCCTACATCAGTGTCTTCCTACACGCCTCCCTTGAGCTATATTTTATTCTTCTCTGTCTCTAATATGGTCTGTTACAACTCCATTTCTCCTCTGCCTCTTGCAACCTCTATCCTCTGTTCTGGTTCTTCATATTCCTTCTTCTATTATTTTCTCTCTTTTTCTCCTGCGCAACCAACAACACCCCATTCAACTTCTCTTCTACCTTTTATGCTTTGTGCATACAATGCATTACTTTTCACTGCACCTCTTCTCTGCTCCTTTTCGGATGCTTACTACTACCTTCTATGCTCATGCATAAGTTCCCCAAAATCACATTCTCTACATGTCTTTATCACGCTAAGTCCTCTGTGAGATCATCCCAGCAACTCTTCGTCTTCTCTGGCGGTTATACTGAATATGTTCATCATCAATGGGTGTTATCCTGAGATTCCTTGGCTTCTCTAGTAGTCACAACTCTTCATCTTTTCTGTCAGTTAGAGCCATTCATCTTTGGCTTCTTTGGCTTCTAAGCCTCTTCCTTCATGTGACCACTAGCGGTGACCAAACGCTTATTCAAAAGGCGCTTCTCGAACTTGGTCTTGTGAGCACTAGCTCCATTTCTTGATATGAACTTGGATGATCATATTCATGTGACCATGTGATTGCGGGTGCATCCAAAGGTGGTTTGAATCAAAATTATTTTCTCCCCGCAATTTACCTCAAGCTGCCACGTAGCCTTTCATCAAAACCATCATTTCAATTGCCACTCGCTCAAGAAAAATTAAGACTCGAACATGTTTTGGCCCCGCAATGCGATGGGACCATTGATATCACGATATTGACGGTGCTCCTGAACAAACGGTTCAGATCTATCCTTTCAATATATGCAGATCAGATCTAATGTCACTAAATCAATGACTGAGATTTACTTCATGATCCGGGCTCTAGGAGTTTCAAATCTCAAACCTCGCTTTTCCCATATGACTATCTTCCGAAGTGGAAGATCTATTAACACCTATCTCCCTGAATCTACGATCAAGATTTCCTTCGTGATTCCGGCCTTCAGGACTTTCAACTCTCAAACTCCACTTGCTCCTGAAGAATTTCACCCACAGTCCATGATCTAACGACGCGTGGTATTCTCGAATCAATGGTCACAATACCTTCGGGTATTTGAGGTTTGGAGATCTCAACTTTCCAACCTTTCAAACTTCCTTTTCTTTTTACTGGAGATAACAATCCACTTATGCGTGTCCCTTTTAGATCAACGGTCACGATCCTTTCACATCTCTGGACTTCATAATTCTGAAGACTCAAATTTCACTCTAGTATGATCAACGGATGAGAATGCTCCCAAAGTGATCTTTCAAATCGAACGACTTATGTCCACTTCGAGACTTCAACATTCAGGACTTCGGAAATTTGGTCAAGTGTTGGTTGTAAAGCTCCTAAAGTAAAAATTCCAGAGTGACGTCACTTACTTATGTCACTTTATGACATGTCATGAGCCTAGTATCTACCACGTTTCACTCGGATTTATGATTTGCATGTACCTAGAATGTCGAATCAACTTGACACTTGTCATTGTCTGATTGCACCACGTCCTTTTTGATGTAGTCTTGCTGACGTGGATCCTCATTCACCTCTAGACTTCAGGTTATTTCAAATTTTCAAGTTGCCAATTCTTTCGAAGTGAGAATCCCTGAACAGTAACCTACTCGCAACTTTTAGACCCAAACTAATTGTTGTTCGTCGATCATGTTCTTAGATTGATGGCTTGATATTTCTACAATGCTTATTTTCTAGCTTATCATGTCCTTCCTCTTTAAAATGATCTGATGACTAAAGTTTACTTCAGATGATCCTATGATCGAGGATTCATTTCGGCTCTCTGGGTCTCCAAAATTTGGAGATTTCAAATTTGAAACTGACACTGTGGATCAGACAACCCAGATTCACTTCGGACAATCTGACACTTGAGATCTTCTTCATACGATCTGACAACTCAGATTTACTTTAGACGATCCGACAGTCAAGGATTCATTTTGTCTCTCCGGGTCTTCAGACTTAGGGGATTTCAAATCTTAAACTTAAAGTCTCGAAGTGATTTCTCTGGAGCTTAACCTCCTCACATCTTCATACCCGAAATGAATGACGATATTTGGATCAAGATCTTAGATCAACGAACCGATCTGTTTGCGATGCAACTCTTCTAGATTATCTTGTCCTTCCACTTAGAATGATCCAACAACTAACGTTTACTTTGGCTGTCCAACACTCTAGAATTTAGGGATTTCATATCTCAAACTGAAAATTCTCGAAGTGATTTGCTCCGGAGTTGTGGATCGTGTGCCACCTATCAGTCTTGACGATGGACGGTCCCTGCTTACTTTGAGGCTTCAGGACTTTAGCAGGTCCAATCTCCTATGCTCATACAAAGGCTTAACCTTCATGCATTTATTTCTGGATCCAATGATTGTTGATCCTCATCGCTTAGATCCAATGGATGAGATATATTCCTCTATTGTGCACTCATTCCTCCTGTCTGGACTCTGATCTAATGATCCGGATTCTTCACAATGTTTGATCCAACAACCACTATCACTCCTCCTCCTGATCTTTGGTAATGAAGTTAACCTCGGCCTTGGTGCATGCTTGCGCTCTGCGTGAAACTCTACGCTATTCCTCCTAAACTTTGATTCCTTCTACAAACTCACACTATTCCTCCTGATCTTTGATTCCTTCTACACAATCTTCCTATAATCATGCCATCATCACTGCTTTTCTTGCCATCAATGACAAGCACACTCTACGTCATTTTTTTTCTTGCCATCAATGACAAGCACACTATTCATGTAAACATGCC
Organism: Picea mariana; assembly: GCA_032191745.1. Lineage (NCBI taxonomy): Eukaryota > Viridiplantae > Streptophyta > Pinopsida > Pinales > Pinaceae > Picea > Picea mariana. Next base: position 78,843 of record JASDQU010501321.1, on the reverse strand, counting down.
AACAATCTCCCCCTTTGACATTGATGGCAACCCTAAAAGGTTGCACTATTCTGCTTGGTCCTCTAACTGTAGAATCCACACCTTTTATCCCCCTTTGACATCAATGTCAAAGAAAACATGCTCCCCATGAGTTGTTGCATTACTTTTCAGAGGTATCAGATATTCAACCAACACATACTCCCCCTAATAGGATGGGATCTCTTAGGTGAGAGAAAGGATGACACCCATCTTCTGACAGTTAGTAAATATGTCTGCAATTTGTTTTGTGGTTGGAATGTAATGAACCTAAACAATATTGTTGGTGACTTGCTCTCTCAGAAAATGGTATTTTATGGGGATGTGCTTGTTCTTCGAATGAAATACTAGATTCTAGGACCTGTTCATCTTCAGCTTTAGCTGTGTCCTCTGTAGTATACTCAATATTTCTCATCTCTCTTACTGGGACTCCTTCACCAACCTTTTCTTGTCATAACTGAATGACTCCCCCTGTGTTTCTAAAGGTTAGATATTTATGACAAGGTCTCTCCTCTTGTTATCTCTATAGGATGTCATGTATATCATTTTGTACATTAAAGTGTTGTTTCTACGGATGTTGATGTCCTGCTAGAACACTGCGCAATTGAAGCTCATATTTTTCAAGCAACCCTTGGATCTTCTCATTGATTCTCATCAATCCCTAACCAGATGTATCCATATTTATCCAAGATGCTTATTTACTGTACATTGATCCAAAGTCGTTTGAGAAAGTTTATACTATGCTTGTCACATGACCGTATTTTTATTTATTTATTTTTAATGATGCCTACAATCCAAGGATTTTATGACCATATTCATCACAAGAAAAAACAATAACCATTAAAAACACTCTCATACCTCCGTTGATTCATCCATGAAGGTGTCTCTCTTCTAAAATTACTTTGAGGTGTATGAGTAGCTTCTGGATGTCTTCCTTGATCTGATCTTCTAAATATTTTAGTACTGCTTTCATTCTTTGAACATGACGAACCTGAGTCATACCTACTTTCCCTTTTTACAAGTGAAGGACTTGCGTTGGGTTTCTTAGGAGTACTGATTTCTTCCTTGTTGTATCCAATACCAGATTTGTCATTCGGTGATATCTGACTATCTGAGATCTTATTCAGGGTCATGGAGTTGTTCAAGAACTTGATTTGGGTGTTTGACTTCTCAACCTTCTTTGTAAGATTCACAATTTCTACTTCCATCTTATGACATGGTTCTTCTTCTATTTCTTCAATGGGATAAATGATAACAGAAAAATCTTTTGTTGTATCTTAGTCTTCTTCTTTACTTGCAGGGGAGGATTCAATACCAACATTATTATTTGTCCTTATGCTTTTACTTATGGACATAAACTTATCCTTGTCTTCAGTCGTGTGCTTGGAAAATCCACTGTCTATATTCTAGGAGTCCTTTTGTTTTTGAGCTGAAAGTACTAGACCACATTTTTCACTATCTTTCTTTTTCCATGTGCTGGCATTTCTAGCTAAGGGATTTATCCTTGGATCTTCCTTGTAATTCTTCAGATGGAAATTTGCAGCTTTGTGGCCAAAGTTATGACAGTTATAACATTCAAGATCATTTTCCAAAAGATCAAAGTGATTGGTGCAACTTTGTCTACTCATTGGCTTTCTATGTTGCAAATATTGTTTATTTATTGATCTCCTTAGTTGCATGTCTCTAAACTTAATTTGACAATTTGCAATTTTATGACAAAAATTAGAGCAGTAAAAATAGTAACCACAGAATAAATTTTGGTACCTGAAGGATGGCCTTCTTCTTGGCATTTGTTGCTCCATCTTCTGATATATTTGGTTTTTATCAGGGATCATCTTGTCTTTATTAGATTTTGGTGACAAAGTACTCACATGGTCTGTTTGTTTGTCGAATTGCAACTTGATCATCTTTACTGGCTCTTTTATTTCTGTTTGTTTGTTTCTTGAACCACTTACATAACCTAAACCAGTATTCAACAAAGGAGATATTTGTTTACTCATAATGCCATTTAGTTCTATTGAGGCTTTAATGCTTGGAATATTTTGGAGATACAATTCTTTAAACTTCTCTATATATTTTCTGGTTTTTACTACCTCTTCTTCCAAGGCTTCACATATTTTCTTCTTCTCTGATAACTGTTGTTTCAGAATGTCCTCTATTTTATTTTCTTATTATAATTCCACTTTTAGTTGGGCAAAGTCTTCATCAGGTTTTATACTATCTTTCTCGAACTGTATCAACAATTGTTTTTGCTTTCTCTTCTTAATTCTGAGTCTATCAATCTCTTCCAAAGAACTGATCAACTCTCCATCCAAGTCAACCACAACTTCTTCATCATTAACATCACTTATTGTGATTTTATTATCATTATCCTCTTTGTACATAAGCATGAAGTCATTTACCGTATCTTCATAAGAAGAGTCACTATATGTGTCTCCTGAAGAGTCATCATTGTTTACACATAAAATTTTCTTTTTACCAAATCTCTTGGATTTGTACTTCTCTTCACCTTCAGAGTTTTGGTTCTTCTTCTTGTGTGGACATTTAGTTGCAAAGTGACCTATCTTTCCACAATTAAAACATTTGAAGGGAAACTTTCCTTGGTACTTGCTTGATCCTTTCTTTAGTCTTCTCACAAATTTTCTTCAATTATTAGGCTCAGAATCCTCATTCTTATCTTCTTTAAATGATGCTTCTCTATTGGTACATTTATCTTTACTAATCCTCATTTCATAAGTAGTTAGAGTTCCTAAGAGTTGATCAATAGACACAGTCTTAATATCATTCAGTTCTTCTATTGCAATACTTTTGGATTGAATCTATCAGGCAGAGATCTTAAGATCTTATGAACTAAGAATACATCCCCAATATTCTCACCAAGACCCTTCATGGCATTCACAAGCTCCTCAACTTTTAAGAAAAAATTATTAAATGTTTCATTCTCATTCATCTTTAGTTGTTCAAACTATAATCTATAGGTTTGAATCTTGGCATCCTTTACCTTCTCATTACCTTCATAACTGCTAATGATTTTGTCCCACATTGCTTTGGCAGATTCTAAGTGCATAAATTTTACAAATTCTGCTTCTGCAAGCCCACTCATAATAACATTCATAGCCTTAAATTTGAAGCTGAATTATAGATTGTCATCCTTAGAAGATAGTACAACTGGCTTTACATAACCAGTCTCTACCACATCCCAGACATATGCACCTAAAGCCATTATGTAGGTTCTCATCCTAATTTTCCATAAGGAAAATTTTGTTCCATTGAACAGGGGGGCTTTACTGGTTGAAGTTCCTTCATGACTGGTCATGTTTAAGATCTAGGATCTACCCTTATATTAAAGGAACCTGCTATGATACCAATTGTTGGACAACTGAGAGTGGGGGTCAATCATTTGTTACTGTGCTCAAACAATTATGCCCATTTTAAACTCTTTACATAACACTCAATGATGATCACAATAATTCAGGGAAGTAAGCAATAAAATATTCAACATCAATCACACACATGAAATATACAAACAAAGATATTTTTTGAGGAAACCCATAAAGGGAAAAAACTCTTCTTCTTGATATGATAAGTAATCGTTATTTGTTGTACATTATCATTCTTATGAGCACCAACTCATTGTGAGGCTACCACCTCTATTTTACAAGCTACAAATTGTTGAGAGAAGCAACTCTCTGGTTTCTCCAGCACCTACTAGAAGGAAGCACCAATTCCCTAAGTGTTCCAGCACCAACTGAATGGAAGCACCAACTTCCATTTACACAGGCACCAACCTGTATAATAGAGAACAATAGTTCTCCCTTGCACCTCATTGCCACCCTAGTTTTTCTGGCTGCAACCAGATGGAAGCTACAACTCCCTACGTTCAAGAACCCAATTGAAAATCAGAGGACAACAATCCTTCCTAGAACCTCCCTACCACCCTGAAATATAAATCTTTTCTTTTCATAAATTTATCACAGTGATACAGTATTTATCAATGGATTACTAGTCTCATCATTGTTCTGCTATACCAGTCTGCTCTGCCTGCATCAGTGTCTTCCTACACACCTCCTTTGTGCTCTCTATTCTTCTGCTCTATCTCTAATATGGTCTGTTATAGCTCCATGTCTCCTCTGCCTCTTTCAGCCCCTATCCTATGTTCTGGTTATGCATATTCCTTCTTCTATGCTCTTCTCTCTTTTTCTCCTGCACAACCAACAACACCTTGTTCAGCTTCTCTTCTTCCTTTTATGCTATGTGCATACACTGCATTACTTTTCACTGCACCTCTTCTCTTCTCATTTTTGGATACTTACTACTACCTTCTACGCTCATGCAAAAATTCCCCAAAATCACATTCTCTACATGTTTTTATCACACTAAGTCCTCTGCCAGATCATCCTAGCAACTCTTTGACTTCTCTGGCGGTTATACCGAATCTGTTCATCATCAGTGGGTGTTAACCTAATATTCCTTGGCTTCTATGGCATTCGCAACTCTTCATATTCTCTATAAGTTACAACCAGACATCTTTGGCTTCTTTGGCTTCTAAGCCTCTTCCTTCTCGTGACCACTGGCCGTGACCAAATGCTTATTCAAAGGTGCTTCCCAAAATTGATCTTGTGAGCTCTAGCTCTGTTTCTTGATATGAACTTGGGCAATGATATTCATCTGACCATGCAATTGTGGGCACATCCAATGGTGGTTTGAATCAAACTTCTTTTTACCCCACAATTTACCTCGAGCTGCCACGTACCCTTTCATCAAAATTGTGGTTTCAATTGCGGCCCGCTCAAGAAAAATTAAGACTCGATCATGTTCTGGCCCTGAAATGCGATGGAATCGTCAATCTCATGATCTTGACAGTGCTCCTAAATGGATGCTTCATATATTTTCTTTCATGATATGTGGATCAAATCTAACCTCCCTAAATAAATGGTTGATATTTAATTCATGATTCGGGCTCCAAGAGTTTCAAATCTCAAATCTCGCTTTTCCCATATGACTATCTTCCGGAGTGGAAGCTATATTGACACCTGTCCCCTTGAATCTATGATCAAGATTTCCTCTATGAGTTCAGCCTTTAGGAATTTCAATTCTCAAACTTCCCTTGCTCCCGAAGCATTTCGCCCAGATTCCACGATCTAACGATGCTTGGTCTTCTCGAATCAATGGTCACAATCCCTTCAGGTATTCAGGGTTTGTAGATCTCAACTTTCCAACCTTTCAACCTTCCTTTACTTTTCCCCAGAGCTGACAATCCACTGACACGTGTCCCTTTCGTATCAACGGTCATGATCCTTTCACATCTCTGGACTTCAAAATTCTCAAGTCTCAAATTTTCACTGTAGTATGATCAACGAATGAGAATGATCTCAAAGTGATCTTTCAGATCGAATGACTTATGTCCACTTCGGGACTTCGACATTCAGGACTTTAGAACTTTTTGCAAGTGCTGGTTGTAAAGCTCCTGAAGTAAAACTCCCATAGTGATTTCACTTACTTACGTCACTTGATGATGTGTCATGAGCATATTAGCTACCAAGTGTCACTCGGATTTGTGATTTTCACATACCTAAAATGTCGAATCAACTTGACACTTGTCATTGTCTGATTGCGCCATGTGTCCTTACTGACGTAGTCTTGTTGACATGTATCCTCATTCACTTTGAGATTTCAGCCTTCGAGACTTCGAGTATTTCGACTTTTCAAGTTGCCAAATCTTTTGAAGTGAGAATCCTCGAAACTTTTAGCCCCAAACTAACTGTTGTTCGTCGATCATGTTCTTATATTATCAGATCGATCTTTCTGTGATGCTTCTTTTGTAGCTTATCCTATCCTTCCTATTTAAAATGATTTGGTGGCTGAAGCTTACTTTGGATGATCCTATGACCGAGGAATCATTTTGGCTCTCCAGGTCCCCAGACTTCAGAGATTTGAAGTATCAAACTAACGCTTTGGATTAGATGGACCAGATTCACTTCGAATGATCTAACGTTTGAGATCTTCTTTAGACAATTTGACAAATGATATTTACTTCATATGATCTGACAGTTGAGGATTCATTTCAGCTCTCTGAGTATTCAGACTTTGAGGATTTCAAATCTCAAACTTAAACTCTTGAAGTGATTTCTCCATAGCTTAACCTCCTCACATATTTATACCCAACATGAATGGCATTCCTTGGATCAATATCTTAGATCAACGACCCGATCTGTCTCCGATGCATCTCTTCTAGCTTATCCTGTCCTTTCACTTAGAATGATCCAATGACTAACTTTTACTCTGGCTCTCCGGCTCTCCGCACTTCAGGGATTTTAGATCTCAAACTGAAAATTCTCCAAGTGATTTTCTTCGAAGTTGTGGATCATGTGCCACCTGTCAGTCTTGACGATGGATGGTCCCTTCTTACTTCGGAGCTTCGGGGCTTTGGCAGGTCCTCTCTCCTACACTCATCCAAAGGCTTAATCTTCATGCATTTATTTTTGGATCCAACGAATGTTGATCCTCATCTCTCAGATCCAAAGGATGGGATCTGTTCCTCTCTTGTGCACTCGTTCCTACTATCTAGACTATGATCTAATGGTCTATATTCTTCACAGTGTTTGATCCAATGACCATTATCGCTCCTCCTCCTGAGATTTGGTAATGACGTTAACCTTGGCCCTGGCGCACACTTGCGCTCTGCATGAAAATCTATGCTATTCCTCCTGAGATTTGATTCCTTCTGCAAAATCACATTGTTCCTCCTGAGCTTTGATTCCTTCTGCACATTCTTCCTTTAATCATTCCATCATCACTGTTGTTCTTTCCATCAATGACAAGAACACTCTACATCGATGATGTTCTTTCCATCAATGACAAGCACACTCTGCCTGTAAACATGCCAATAGCCCCAAGTCTGCTAATTACCAAGGAGTCCATTTCATCTCTCATTCCTTGCTCCCACTTATTTTTAGTGTCTACCTGCATTGCCTTTTCATAAATTTCTAGTTCACCAAAATTAGTCAACAATAAATAATACAATGAAGGAGACTATTGTTCAGGGGGTCTACTTAACTTGGTAGATATTCTAACAACACTTGAAAGAGTTTGAGGTACCTAATGCTCCTATTGTTCTACATTTTGATTTTCTGGCATCTTTGGAATTTCATTTTCTTTTATTTCATCAAGAACAATGTATTTCATGTTTTAATTTTCTTGTTTCTTTTTCTCCAACTGATCTTTGTACATGACCTTTTCATTGAATACCACATCTCTGCTCCTAATTATTTTGTGATTTTCATAATCCCATAAGCAATAACCAAAATAATTGACATTGTATCCAATAAAAGTACACTTCTTGGATTTTTCCTCAAGCTTTGTTCTATTTTCTTTTTCAATATGGAGAAATGCCTCACAACCAAAAGTCTTCATAAATGAGTATTTTACCTTTTTACCTCTTCATTCCTCCTCTGGAATGCCACCATCCAAGAATATTGAAGGCCATTTGTTTGTTTAGTAAACAACAATATCTGCAACATCTTCCCAAAATTGTAAGGGAAACCCTACATGAAATCTCATACTCCTTTCATGTTCCATGATTGTCATGTTCATCCTTTCTAAAACACCATTTTCTTATGGTGTTCCTGGAACTGCCTTCTCTCTCCAAATCCCATGGTATGAAAATTAATTATCAAAATCCCTGTTGCAATATTCACCTCCAATATCTTATCAAATACACTTCAACCTTTATCCTGTCTCATTCTCAACCAAAGCTTTCCATTTATTAAAAGTGTCAAAAACATCATATTTTTGTTGAATGCAATAAACCCAAGTTTTCCTAGTTGAATCATCAATAAAAGTGAAATAATAAAGAGATCCACTAAGAGATGATAATTGAGTTGGTCGCCATACATATGTATGCACAAGCTCTAACTTTTCATTCTTCTTTTCCTTCCTGACTTTGGGAAATATGGCTCTCTTCTATTTTCCATAAAAACAGTGCTCACAGAAATCCAAATCAACTTGTTTAAAATATGGAAACATATCCCTTTTGTGGCGTATCTTCATCCCCTTTTCAGTCATGTTTCCAAGCCTATACTGCGGAAATTTTGTATCCACTCCTGTATAAGATAAAGAGATAGAATAGTTAGCATTACCAATACATAAATAAAATGTACCTCCCTTCTCTCCTTTTTCTATTATCAGTGATCCTTTAGTGACCTTCCACACCTTTTCTGTAAATGTAGGTATACAACCTTCACTTCCCAACTACCTTGTTGAAATTATATTTCTTCTCAAATCTAGAGCATGTCTCATCTCTTTCAACAACCATTGGTTTCCATTCTTTAACTTTATTTGCACCTTATCCATTACAACAATTTTACATGGTTCATCATCACCCAAATAAACCTGTCCAAAATCACCTTGAACATAATCCTGAAAATATTTCTTATGGGGTGTGGCATGAAATGAATCCCCTGAATCTAATACCCAAGAATAAGTAATATTATCTAAAGAAAGAATCAAATAATCTTGTAACACATCACTAGCTACATTTTCTTTCTAATTTTTCTCCTTTTTCCCATCTCCTTGTTTCTTTAGAGATATATAGTATTTATTCATATGTCCTTTCTTCCCACAATTCTAGCACTCGATATTTTTTATTCCAACACTCAATATTTTTTAGTATGGATTTGGATCTTCCTTTCCTATAATTCCCATGGTTTTGTGGGCTCTTTCCTCTTTTCCTTTGTCTTCCCCTATTCTCCATGATAAATGCATTACATGATGTCTCACCTGTTCTTTTCCATCACATTTCCTCGCTAAGGATAACACCAACTACATCATCAAATTTTAGAGTGTTTGAACTGAAGACAAAATTCCTTATAGCCATGAACAAGTTGTTCCATCTTTCTAGAAATGAATAAAATAATGTAAGATCCCTAACCTCATCATCAAATTTCACTCCTACAAAACTTAGCTAATTAGTAACCATATTAAATCCATTTAAATAATCAACAATAGAACCACCCTCTAACATATTCATATTAAATAATCGTTTCATTAGAAATACCTTTTTGGAGGTCGAGGGCTTTTCATATAGTTATCCAATTCCTTCATCAAATCCTCCATTTTATTTTCGTTTGAAACATTGAAGGCAACCTACACTGCCATGCATAGTCATATCGTTCCTAGTGCCTTTCTATCAAGAACCTCCCACTCTTCTTCCTTCATACTCATCGACTAATTTTCTTTTTGTCCCAATGGTAGGAAAAGATCTTTTTGATATAAATAGTCTTTCATTTGCATATTATGTAAATGGTAGTTTTGGCCGTTAAATTTCTTGACCCTAAAATTTACATCTTCCACCACACTCCTACTCAAACCAGGAACCCTCTTTTCCTATGAGTTACCTTTCTCTTTGATACCAATTTTTAGAAAAAAAAAGGATCGAAGACAAATAATATAAAATGGATGCAGAAATAAAACATAGAAGATACACAATACAACAAAGACACATATATACATGGTTCACCCAATATGGGCTACATCCAGCAAAGAAATTGTCCATCCTTCCCTTATTATTATCCAACAAATGAAGGGACACAATCTTTTTTAATAGTACCCTCTTTTAGAATACAATATTCACTCTCATACCCAACTGTAATACAATTCCCTCATACAAAAGAGGGTTTCCTTATAGGGAAAAAAACCTTAATATAACTTCTACTGTTATATCTGCAACCTAATGATGAACGATTCATATTGACTACGAAATTACAATATTTTGTAAGGAAATTTTCCAAAAACATTCTCTTCATAGGAGTTA
>JASDQU010501321.1:27024-48209 GCA_032191745.1 Picea mariana | reverse complement strand
TTCTTCTTCAACATTCCTTTTCCGTGATTCCTAAATGTGAGCTTCACCTCCTCCTTCTTTATTTTTCTCGGGACATTCCCAAGACATGTGCCTTGTATTTCCACATGCATAGCACCTTACTTCTCCTCTGCTTCTTTCTCTTCCTCTAGAAGAACTTCTTCCACCATCTTGTCTTCCTTGGGAACTTCCTCCTCTTTCCGAGTGACTATGTGGTTTAAAAGTCTTGTCTTTGGATTTATGTGCCTTGTCATGGGAAACTCCCTTGCCTTTGTTCGGTACTGGGATTTTACCTATGCCTCATTGGCTTTGTTTTCTGGTCAACTTCTCCTCTGCCTTCAATGCAAACTGACAAGAATCCTCCACTATCCTTACTGACATCATGTTGATATCATCCTAGATTTCATACCTCAGGCCATTTATATACGTGGAAACTTTTTCTTCATCTTTCTCTCTTTGTTCAATTCTGATTTTCAACTTGTAGAATTCCTTTGAGTACTCCTTAACTGTCATACCCTTTAGCCTCAGGTTCTGCAACTTCCTGAACAGATTGATCTGATAATATTTGGGCATGAATTTATCCTTCATCTTGGCTACCATTCTATCCCAATTATTTATATTTTGTTTTCCTTTGCTTCTCCTCTCAGCTTGTAGTTCATCCCACCATAGTGTTGCATGCCCTTTTATTCTAGTGACAACATGTCTCACCCTCTTCTCCTCATATACATATTCATAGTTGAAATATTTTTCCATGGATCTTACCCAATCCAACAACTCTTCAAGATACAAATATCCTTTATACATTGGGACCTCTATATTGGCTCTAGCTCCCAACCTAACAACTTCTCTCAAAAAGCGTTCTTCGGAAACATTTTCCCCTGCAAATTCTTCGACTTCGAATTCTTCACTCTCTGCATTGCTAATGTCTCCAACATTAGGTTCCCTCCTTTGCGCTGCCTCCATCACCTCCATTCTTGCATGAATTTCTCGCATTTCCCTTTCTATAGCCTGATTGGATAAAGGTGTCTCCCCTCATCTCCTTGATGGCAGTGTGTTGACTGTCTCTCACACAGAGAGTACAACTTCAAGTTATTTTGTCTCCTCTCCTTTGCTTGCTATCTGCAAGAAAAAATTCTGCTCTGATACCACTTGATGCAACCCCCCATTCTCTCCTAAGGGCTACATGACCTATCGGTCAAGGATCTTCAAATCCAAGATGAATTGTCACTCTAAGACCTTAATGGTATCACTTGTGAACTAACACAGGTCCTCTCAGTCCTCTAGTTCAAGGTCTATGGCACCTGCGACCTCTTTCCACAACTGTTGAACTCTCAGCTTTCAGGTACTAGCTCTTTTCTCGTTAGCCCCTTGTCGCATGTGACCTTGGGCTAGGTCATTACGTAAATGCATGATTGTGATAACACCTAAGAGTGGTTTGGGATAAACCACTTTTCTCCCTGCAATTTACCTCCAATTTCCACGTACCTCTTCATCGATACCATGGTTTCAATTGCATCCCGCCCTCAAAATTTTAACATTTGAGCACTTTCTGGCTTCGCAATCAAGTGTGACTGTTGATCTTATGATCTTGCTGGTGCTTCTGGACTGACGGCTGAGATATACCTCTTCCAAACCAATGATTCAAATCTGATTCTCCTGAATCAGGCGGTTGATATTTACTTCAGGTCTTTACCCACAGTCCATAGATTCGCACCACCTGTTCTTCAGATCCGACGATTTAGATCTACTTTGGACGATCTGATGCTTGATATTTACTTCGAACGATCGTACGGCCCCAAATTACTTCGAGACTTTAGATCTTTGGCAAGTTCTCTCTCTTGCGTGTGTGAAACACTAAGACTTTCACACCTTGATTTGATCGGATGGTTATTGGTATTCTAAATCGATGATCCAATGACCACTGTCGCTCTCCCTCCTGAGCTTCTGACTTCCTCTAACTTACAATATTTTCTAAGTATCCAAAGGCCTTGGACTTTGTTCCTCCTACGAGTCCATCTCTTGGACCTCATCTCCACTTCTGGAAAGCGCTATCCCTTATGATCTTTCATCAATGGACTTTGACTTCACCCCGGCGCACACTTGTGCTCTGTGTGCAAACTTGCACTGGTTCTCCCTGAGTTTTCAACTTACTCAGTCTCTAAGGGACTCAAACCTTCTACATATTTCAAAAGAATTTCTGGTACCCTCCTGGCATAGTCTGTGCTCGATCTCCTAATCTTTCGAACTTGAAACAAGTCTGCCTCTATGCACACTCCTTGCGCTTAGTATGCACACTCTACATACAAAAGTTCCACACTATCTCTTCTGAGCTTCAAGTCAAAAAAGACTATCTTACACGCACTCCTTGCATTCAGTATGTACTCCTTGCATAAATTAAATAAGAGAACAATTGAAACTTATACCAACATCTTATAGTTTCAGATACTCGAAACGATAACTCATTCTTTCATGAAAATACCAATAACAGGGAATTGCAAATAGTAACAACACTGTGCATTTGGATCAATTTTCCTCTGTTATATTCATTCAAAAGTAAAATGGCTATAGCTATGATCAAACAACAACTAAAAACTCATATTTTTCCTACTAACTCACAACAACCTCATTGGGCATACAAAACCTCTATTTATCTCAGAGGGTCCTTAAAGTTCCCCTCGACTACTCATATACTCAAAACAAAAACCTAACTGCTACCTAAGTTTGGTTACATTCAAGGCTAGGAGTGAAACTCCCAGATCACTCGTGATGATCCACTTCCAAGTGCTTGATCCTCTTCCATTTTTCCAATCAACTCCAAACGATTCGCAGTAACTCCCAGCATTTCAAATTCTAAAATGATCCCCAGGCGCTGAGTTGTCCTGCCACGTGTGCTTGATGATGATGCTCTTGCATCAGTTCTTCCATGTACTTCCGATCGATTCTGATTTTTGACGGCTTACCTAAGTAAATTATTATATGATGCTTTAATGACTTGTCACACCGGTCATTGAGTTGTATTTTATGTGCCTGACTGTATTTAACGGTCTTTTCATGCAATCCTACACAGTAATGTGTTTCTCATCACAGGTGTCCTGTCCATATCTTCTTTTTGAATTTGACGCAATGTTCACTTCGTGGAAGATGATCAGTCTAACTACACAAGTTATGATACCTTGGGATTCTTCTTACTCTTTTTCTATCTCCTATCACTAACATTTTATTGTTTTTCCATTTTTCTACTTTTTATTTGGTTTTTCTTTCTTTTCTAGGTACTATGGTACACGTACTATAATACAGGGGTTTTAACGCTACACAGGTCACTGTGAAAATGATCAGTGGTCTCTATAGATCTTCAACCGACTTCCATTCACCATTCTATCCAAGATCTGTCCATCCAAATTTCCAAAATGTGCAACACCTGTCTCTGTTATCTGCTTGATCACATATGACCCTAACCAGTGCATGCAAAAATTCCCTGGGTGATATAGATACTTACTGTCATAGAGTAGGACCAACTCACCGACTTGAAATTTCTTGGTTCTAATATGTCGATCATGCCAGGCCTTATCACTGGCTTTCTGCACCTATTGATGGAATCCATCCAGAAATCTATCCTCCTCAAGCTGGACTAACTATGCCAATCTCTCCTCTATTTCACCTGCGTTCGAGAGCTCAATGATGGATTTAATGATAGACTAGGTACAATGAAATCCATTGGAATTACTACTTCTTGTACATAGACCAATTGGAATGGTGTATACCTTGTTATCTTCTTGTAGTTTTGTATACCCATAGTATCGTAGGGATGCATAAGTCCCAATCGTCTCTTCCAACTTTGCATATATTTGTCAAAGCATTCTCCAAAATTTAATTGAAAGATTCCATGGTGCCATTAGCTTGAGGGTGATATGGTGTAATTTTCCGATGATGAATATGAAATTCCCCAGTTAATGGATAAATGGTTTGTTTAATAAAGCACGTACCTTGATACCTTAATCCATGAGAGATGATATGGTCCTGCATTCAGTTTCCCAGGTTTTACGATGACCTCAAAATCATATTCCTGAAATAGTAACAACCATCTGCATATTCTTCCTACTAAAACATGTTTATTGACTAAGTATTTTAATGCAAAATGGTTGGTGTACATTTTGAATTGAGACCCAAGTAGGTAATTTCTGAAATTATAGAGCGCATAGACCATGGCCAGGCCATCCCGTTTTGTAGTGGTATAATTTTTTTGAGATATAGACAATTTCCTACTCACGAATGTAATCAGATAATTGATTGTGCCTTCTCTTGGTTGTGAGAGAATTGCACCCAGTGCAATGGATGATGCATCGACATGGACATGAAACTCTTTTTCCCAATTTGGGAATACTAAAATGGGTGAAATGACTAGTCTCTATTTCAATGTGTCCAACCCCTTCTGGTAATCCTCGTTCCATTGGAACTTGACTTCTTTCTTTAGCAGTTTTTCCATGGGTATTGTAATCTACACGTAGCCTTTAATAAAATTCATGTAATAACCTGTATGGCCCAACATTTCTCTTAGTTGTCTAAATGAGGTCTGCGATGCTAATTCCATAATAACAACGATCTTGGTTGGGTCAATCAATAGTCCTTTCTTGCATATGATGTGTCCTAGTAGAATTTTGAATGGTGCAAGAAAGATGCATTTTGTTTAGCTTAGTGAAATATGACACAATCTGCATCGATCTAACATGAGCCAAAGAAATTCAAGATGATCCTATAGTATGTTGAATACTGTCCAATAGTCTAAGTACACTTCCAAAAATTTATGGATGAACTCTTTAAATGCGACCACAACCACTCTAGAAAACACTGCAGGGGCATTCTTTAATAGAAATGGCATCATCCTGTATTGATAACTTCCCCATTCTGTCAAAAATGTGGTTTTATGTATGTCCTCCTACATGATTTCTATCTGATGGTACCCAAAGAATCCATCAGTAAATGAATACGCTTCTTGACCTGCTACTTTCTCCAGTACTACATCAGTGAATGGTGTTGGAAATGGGTCATGTAAGCATGCGTCATTCAACTTCCTTAAGTCAATGTAGATCCTAATACCTTTGGTATTATTGTCCTGCACCACCATAGGGATAATCCATTTGGATTCTTTGACTGGTTCAAGGATTCCAGCATCGATCATTCTATCTAGTTCAGCCTTAACCTTCTCCTTATACCTCGGGTTCAACCTGTACGGTCTTTGTCGTATTGGCTTAGCTCTAGGTTTTAGTAGAATCTTAATCTCCCCTAAGTCTCCAGCTATCCCATTCAACTCTGAGAATGTAGTGGGAAATAAGTCCTTATATTATTGTAATATGTCTTCCACCTTCTCAATTGTCTCATCATTCCAATAGTCTCCTATGTGTGCAAACTTAGGATTCTCTGTTGTGACAATGTTGATTTGCTTTGTCTTTATTGGTTGTGTGTATGTGGCGGATACAAACTCTATCCCTTCTAATTCATGTGTGCCTTCTGTCTCTCATACCTAGAAATTCCTGGGATCCCCTTCATTGTATTCCTCCTCCGTGATATTATAACATTCCAATAGCTTTTGGACCATTAATTTGTCTATGTGTGCACTGTGTAAGGGTTCTTCTTCCATCGATTCTACCTTCGAGAATATATTTGTTCGGATGGTCTGTAGGGATGCCTGTATGGAGGGAGATTCATGTTAAAATGTTAATGTGACTTTGAATTTGTGGACCAATCCTTTCCATGCTATTGTCTTTCTGTGCGTATCTAATTCTAAATACCAATTCCTCGGGATTGTATCCAACATGCGTATGAATCAGTGCATCCATTATGTTTCTGATACTCAGCCCCATACAACCCTACATTTTTCCAAGTGATTCACCAGGTCACTTTATCCTATGTATTTATGCACACTTACTTTTGTTTCATGTCCAAAGCATATCTGAATGAATCTACTACACTGTGCCCAATCCTTAATACTCTTTCTGTGCATGACCCACCATCTAGCCGAAGTTGATTTTAAGACAACAACCAGTGCTAAGAGTCATTGTTGTTTAGGTACTTATGATTCAAATTCTTTTAAAAACATATTGATCTCAGTTAGTCCATCATACCTAGGTGATTCATATAGTTCTGTGCCAATCCATCACAAATATCTGTTTATACGGGCACATCTTCTAGTTGATACTTCATGCATATTTTACTACCAATTCTCTAAACCAGCTTCTGAATCTGATGCGCATGAACTTAAACTTCTCTAGCTAAATGCACCATCCGTTGTTGGCTCAACATAATCCTCCATTCATGTAGTCATATCATATAAATTTTCCATGTCATTCTCTCTTACTAACTTTGTATATCTCTTCCCTTCTGATGGGTCCAAGGATGAAGTAACCTTTAGATCCACGACCTCGAAGATCATCTCCCTTCTTTTCAATTTAATAATTTTCTGGTTATCAACCGCCCATTACAGTCCCATTAAATGTATATATGTTTGACTATCGTCTATGATCTCAATCACTTGAAAATTTTCCATGTTGCGCACCCCATCTATGTTTACAAGTACCCCCATTAGTCTCCCTATCGGGACTATCTTATGTTTATTTGTCAGCCTTAACTATATAGGGGACCATATTAATTCAGGTTCACCCATCATCTCCCATGTCTCTTTAGGTAGTACATTCACATCCGATCCTAATTCTAGGATAACATTATCCACATCGTATACCCCAATCTGTGCATTAAACTTAAATTCCCCATTGATTCTCTTCCTGTGGAGTACTTGGTTTACCATTCATTGTGTGAAAGGGGTGTCCCTTCCTTTTGTGAAATGATCAATCACTTTTTATAATATACTAAGCGTAGTTTTATCTCTCATCAATTCTACACAACTTTTTAAGAATTTGGTTAGTGTACTTACTTGCACAAGTGAATTTTCAGGTACCGTTGGGTCTTCTAGATCAGGTAGCGATGATGTTGATGCTTCCCCGTGTGGTTCAAGTATTTATTTTCATGCGCTCTGATATGTCTCTTTTTCTTTTTGTGGGTTGAATGTTGTCATAGGCCCCACTGAGTTCCTTACCCACTGCTCCATTTTATTTCCTTGATTTTTTATATCAACACCTTTGCGAGCTCCTCTAGTGTAACGAATGCGATTGTTTGTCCTTCACTGCATTTTTCAACTGATATCATTTGCACATTCTGATTCATATGTAAATTTTGATTTGGGTTTCGTCTAGCCTACCATTTTGAAACTAGTTGGGGAAAGTCCTTCATTGCGTGATCCAGTGCTCTGTAAAACATGCACGTGGTACACGGGTTCTGGAAATATCACGCCAAGTGTCATGGTTTATTATAGATAATAGACAATCAGTCCTCGTTCTCTGCGACCAAAATTCCCTCTTCCTCGACCTCTGCCAAAATTTCTCTTTTCCCCTAATTGAAACCTCTTTGAATGTTATATTGTGCACCACTCCCATCCATGCTGGTATTTTATTCCTGGATCCAGTATATATCCGATGTGTGCTCCCTTAGTAGGTAAAATTCATGTTAGTCATTTTCTTCATGTCCTACTGATTTGAAAAAATTACAAAACAAGTTCTTTGGAGTACTCTGATATTTCTGGAGTAATGGACACTCATTGAGATGATGTCCCCATTTATTACAGATATTGTAGTATCCTCCCCTGGGTAGTGGATTCGGTGCTCCTACTATCGAGTACTGCATGAATGTTGGGCATTTTTACTTTTGGTGTTCCTCCATATTGCACTTGGTACACCAAATGTGTTCTCGTTTTTCCCTTCCTTTGGTAATCTTAGCCAACTAAATTGTTAATGCAGCTAACTGTGTCTGAACTTGCATCATTCCCCCTGTGTCTCCTGCTGGTGACGACTCTAATTTCATCACGATTTCCAGTGCCTCGGAATGCGATGCAACCTTCTATTGAATTAGTGGTCTACGAATGTGGGGTAGTAATTCTGCAATGAACCATTCTTGATGTTGTTGATATAGAATCTGGAAAGTTAGACTCCCCATTACATCCTTAAAGAACTAATCATAATCCCATATTGATTATGTTTTCACCTGTTTTATCTCCTTCAGTTCAGTAATATAATGTGATTCTCACTTTGACTTTTTGAACTCCTTTAATAGTACTTGCTTTATTTCTGCCAAAGTCCTAGCATGTTCGGTATGTGTAATACCCTATAACTTCATATACCATAATAGCACGCGGCCCCTAAACATTATCGCTAACTATGTAATCTTCACTTCTTTGTCTTGTATGTTTTTAGCGGCCCAAACTATCTTGCAGAAAAACACATGTTTCTCTGGGTCCTCTGACCCTACTCCTTTGAATTCAGGAAGTCTAAGAGTATTATCTATCCCCACCATGTTGGTATGTGTAGTCTCTCCTCTTGGTGATGTTGGTACACTCTAACTAGACTGACACCCCTCTTCTCCACCTCCTATATCTTTTATCTCTACAATTAGTACTTGTGCACAAGGTTTTTGTACTTTTGGATCACTATGTGGCTCTTCTCTCCTAGCCCCAATATTTTTCCTTTTATACCTCCTTCCTCCATGAAAATATCCAAATTTGTAAACTTCCTCTAGTGTACTACCTTCTTTCATCATCAATCCCTTCCTTCCTCTTTCATTGCTTCCTCCATTTTTGTTTGCATAGGGGCAAACCCAGGGTTCAACGCTTCAGCAACGCACCAACAAAACCCTAACTATCGACCCTTTTGGCAACACCTGCGAAGAAAATGAAGTCTCATCCGAGGTAGAGGTGGGGGGGTTGTAGGACTCAAGTGTCTGCAACCTAGCTGGGATACAGATTTATGATCACAGTACTTAACAAAGCACTTAGCAGTTAACATTCATTATTATTGATCCCTTATCCACTTCGCAGGAGAAAACCCCAATTATAGAACAACACAGTATTCAACAAGATCTAACACATCCAAGTACTTAGCATATAGATATATGTCCGATCTAGTATTCATTCACATTACTAAGAACTAAGCTACTATATCAGGTGCATCTAACATATATTACTATACTAAGCATATCTCAAATAACAACCATAATGCACAAAGCAACCATAATATAGGATATACGTGGTTCACCCCCCGCATGGGGCTACGTTCACCAACTCTTCATCTTCTTTATTATCATATGTCAATCTCCCTACATTCATAGAGAATCAAAACCCACTCTGCATAGGACAGGATATCTACTCACACCTCACTAGATCCTCCTTCCTCGAGTCAGGTCACAATGCAGAGCCTCTTTACAGTCACTTACACTTAGCTCTACAATTTCTCATGCACATGGTATGCACAAAGATAACTCAATCACATAGATCCAACTACTCACATGACTTGCACTCAACACAATATAACACTTAGCACCACATCTTTCCTACTTACATTACTTGCACTAAGAACAATATAGCAGTTAGCACCACATATTTCCTACTTACATCACTTGCACTTAACACAATATAGCACTTAGCACTGCATCTCTCCTACTTATATCACTTGCACTCAGCAAAATGTAGCACTTAGAACCACATATCTCCTACTTACATCGCCTCACTTTCTATTTATACATTTCAAAAGGGGCCAAGGCATTGGTAAACCCATGGGCTGACATCCCATACCCGTTACATAAACCCTAAACCAAAAAATCCCTAAAAAGGGGGCGAGATCCCGCGATCTCCGCTTTGCCTTGAAATCTACCTTTGACTAGCCTGTCGAAGTCCCCAAAATGGTCAAACATGACCAAGGTTCTATGAAACTTGGTCAAGGGCCAACAGGCCCCCAACACTCACCTGTGACTCGTCCCGAGTCACTCTGATATGGATAACTATGCCTCGACCTATTGCTTCACCAGAGTCTCCTACTCGGTGAACTCTTGAATAATCTTCACAATCACATTGCCTTCTAAGTGATGTTCTACAGTGGTGACCACTTGTTCCAGTTCTACACCTCATCCTTCAATTTCCTCAAAAAGTGTGCAAGCTTCATCCTTCACTAGTTGGAGCGTCTGAGTCACTTCCATGACCTTGATCTAGATGGCATGGACTTGCTGCTAAACCATGCTCTATTCTTGGGACCTTTTCATCCTCTCAACCATTGATAATGGGTTCAACTATGCTTGCACTATTGCTTCTTGCTGCTTTACCTCCTAGAGTTGTGACTCCAGTGTCCTTAGTTCAGGGTCCTCTACAAGGCGCTCGTAGGTCTGCGCACTTCGAATGTTGGGTTGTTTGCATTCTAAGGCCAATGCCTTGATTCTTTGGATTGCGCTTTGGGTAGATTCTTCTATCTGGTCTCGCGCTTCCTACAGAGTGCTTGGTACTGCTTGTAACTTGAGTTCTGTGACTCTTCATTGTTGTTGTTGAATGGCTTCAGCAAGCTTCCCAACTTGACTCTCCACTGGGTGTTCTTCCATATGTTCTAATACCATCACAAAGTGAAGTGCTCTAGTGACTACTTCTTTAACTTCAATCTGATATGTGAGAAGTTGTTCTTTCTCCTTCTGGATCTGTTCTCTATCCTCTGCAAAATTCGCCTGGAGGTCATCTTTTTCTTGCTGCACAATTCGATGTTACTCTATGGATTCCTCTTTTGCTTGCTTCAGGGCCTCTGTGGAATGTTCTTTTTCCTCCTGGACATGACGAAGGTGAGCTTCTATCGAGTCTTCTAATCTGCGTAGCTGGGGAGGCTCATCTCCCAACTCTATTCCTTCTGATGGAGGAGGCACAGTAGATAGTACACGACTGTAATCGAGGGCTTGTTGTACCTGTTTCAACTCTGTTGCAATCTTTTCATACATGGTTTCCTTTTTTTCTTTGTTGCACTGTAAGATATCCTCTGAGGTGTCTGACACAACAACAATGATAAGGTCAATGTCATCCACCGTTAACACAGTTTGAAATGGCAGTTTATTGGCTTTTGACTTCTTTTGTGATTTAGGTTTCATGGGGGGGAACTTTATTTTCTTGGATGTCTCAACTTCATCAAGGGGATCCCTAGGCGGTGTTACTTTGCCCTTCTTCTACTTATATTCTTCCCCTTTGTCCTCCTCTTTGTCTACCTTGTCACCTCTTCCCCCTCCAGGTGAATGTGAAGTAGTCTCTTCTGATGCATTGTTCATCTCATGTACCTCTTCCTTCTTCTTCCTTATGCTATTGATGGGTGCATCATATTATTCGCGAGTGACCACATGACTACTGATGATGTCGGGGTCAGACAACTCTTCCTGGTCGACTGGTATAAGGAACTATGCAGGCCATTCCTTAGTTATTTCTTCCATGTCCTCCTTAGTGATCTTATAGTAGGATTGAAGCTCTTCTTTATGTTAGTCTCCGTGCACAATGATATAAATAAAATGTCTATCTACGTGAAACTTCACAAATGGCATGAACCTGTGCAGGGTGTTCGACGTCAAATGAGGGAAAGTCTAAATAACCCTCTTCAACTATAGGTAATAGGTGTGGAACACCGCGTTTGATTGCCATTTTTTAGCCATGTCTCTCGAGTACCAAAGAGTAGTGAACTTCGTAGGGAGGGTTTTAGACGGCTCAATCTTAGGGAAGGTCATTCCTTTCGACATATCCCAAGAAATGAAGGTAATGAGGATCAACAACCAACTAAAATGGAACTCATAGCCCTGATCCTGAGCTTCGCAGTAGTCTTTCTCTAATTGGTTGACGAGGTAGCTCGCCTAGTTCATTTGTAGTCCTTCAACCCATTTTCTCGTGAGGTCAACAACGAACACCATGACCTTCCTCTGTCTATTATTTCTTACTAGCTTAACAGTGATCAACTGGCAGGTTAGGTGCACTACGTTATTTTGGATGGAATCTACCTTGTAGCCTCGCTTCCCCTTCTCCACATAGCCATAGGTGTCTTTGTTTCTCTGCGCCAGGGCGCAATCTACAACCTTCCCCGGATAAAAGTCTTGTGGGTCTGGTCCTTGCATTCTTAATCTGGTGATCCGATGGATCAGAGATGGATCGACGGTGATGCGTATGTCCAACCACAAATAACTTCCATGGAAAAAAGACAGAAGGATTTTAACACACAGGTTAACCTCCTGATGCCTTCGAAAATGGGGTATATTCATTACGTTCAAGATGGTGAGCCTCAAGATGTCCATGGTCCATAGTTGGGGGATGATGTTCGACTTCTTCCCCTTTGTCCAGGGATGATTTTAAGGATGGAAATTTATTTTAAAATGTAGAACCCTTGGCGAATCTTACTGATCCTTCATATGCCAACTATAAATGTTTAGCGATATTTTTGTAAAAATATTCAAATTTATAATGATTTTATATAGTTTTTATAAAATTTTGGCGATTTTAAAGGTAAAACAATTGTCTCCTATAGAATTTGGGCGAATCATTTTTAAAATAGAGAATCTCCTTTTTGGAAAAACCATGGAAAATTAGCCCATGAGCGAAATTTAGCCCCTAAAATCATCCCTGCCTTTGTCTTGGTCAAATATTTATGTGGTGTGAGAATTCCATGGTTCTTGTGATCTCCCAAGTTGAAGTCACTGATGTTCAACGTCATAATCTGTCCCAACTGCAGTCCAACTGCGTGTATCCCCTTCGGGAGGTATGCAGTGATCAAGGTGTAGTCGAAGTCGCTCGAGACACTGTCACGACTAATTGTGCTAGCCAGAGGCGGGATATAGTCAGGTAAGATAGATGGGATGACCTTTTCATTCACCAAGTCATCACGATGCTTACTATGTTTCTCAGCAACAGGTCGGCTAGACTGACGCTGCGTAGTCGACGGGGATGCTTCCAATTCTCGCGTCGATGAAGATTTTATTCCTATGGACATCACCTTTTCAGCCTTGAGGTCTATTAGGATCTCTTTGATGAACTTTTCTACTACACTCAATTTGTCCAACATACATGCTCGAGATCTGATATCTCTGATCGGTGAGAAAACACTCAATGTAACAAAATAGATGGCGAT
The DNA here is from genome assembly GCA_032191745.1 of Picea mariana. Classification (NCBI taxonomy): domain Eukaryota; kingdom Viridiplantae; phylum Streptophyta; class Pinopsida; order Pinales; family Pinaceae; genus Picea; species Picea mariana. The sequence goes on along the minus strand of JASDQU010501321.1, from coordinate 35,208 downwards.
CTCTCAATATGCTCTGTGCAAAAGAAACTAGTTCTCCGTGGGCTTGAATAATCACAATTGGCAAAAGTGTCTGCGGTGCAACGCTCAACGGGATAAATAGACAACATCGTAACAGACTCTTCCAATGGGCAAGAACACCTCAATCAATGCAATTTCATCTATTATGGTGCAGTCCCAATGGTGCAATGGAGAACGTTCAAGCAATAATTGTGTTTCTAGTCGTTCTCTGATTCTTTCTATTTCTTGAGCATATTCTTAGTCTCTTGAACTTCCTCATGGTCTTTTTGTCTCATGTTCATCTGTTCAAATTTATCAATCATTCTAGGGAAATCTAAAACTTCATGGTTCGTGGCTTTACAAAAAAGACAACTAGGACTTGTACCAGGGCATTCCTTAGCAAGATGTCTTGGTCTTCTGTAGCTATAAAAAAGGGTTAATCTTCTCTTTCTTTTAAACAATCCCCAACCTTTCATGTACTGCACACTGGGATGATAGTGTTGAACCTCTAAAAATTTCTTTCTAGGATCCTGCATCCATGGGTTAGTGTGAACATTATTTCTATGCATAGAAATAACATATCTTTCACTAGTTCTATCAGATCTATTCATATCAAATCTTCTTTCTTCTAGCTGTGCCCCAGTTTTCATTCTAGGACAAAATCTATCAAACATACCTAGATCCATTCTTTCGAAACACAATTTCTCACTTATCCTACCTTTATCAAAGCACAGAGATTTAAGATCTTACCTCTTTTCTTCAGATCCGTCTTCTTTCCTTAGCACATATCTTTGCAATTCAAGTAGAATACTGCACACTAAAGAAACAGATCTACGCACAAAGCTTTCTCTTTTCTTCAGTTCCCAACAATCACAATTTCAGGTCCTAACAACGGAACCATTTGTTGGCACAGGGGAATACCCAAAATTCAATGCTTCAACAATGCACCAACAAAACCCTAAATATCGACCCTTTCGGGAACACCTTCGAAGTAGATGAAGTCTCACCTGAGGTAGAGGCAGGGGGGTTGCAGGACTCAAGTGTCTGCAACCTAGCTGGGACACAGATCTGTGATGGAAGTACTTAATAGAGCATTTATTAGTTAACATTGATTATTATTTATCCCTTATCCACTTCACAGGAGAAAACCCTAATTACATAACACAGTATTCAAAAAGATCTAACACATCCAAGCACTTAGCATATAGAAATAGATCTGATCTAGTATTCATTCACATTACTAAGCACTAAGCTACTATATTAGATGCATCTAACATATATTTCTATAATAAGCATAACTCAAATAACAACCATAATGCACAAAGCAACCATAACACAGGATATGCGTGGTTCACCACCATCGTGGGGCTACGTCCACCAACTCTTCGTCTTCTTTATTATCTTTTGTAAATATCTTTACATGCACAGAGCATGAAAACCCACTCTACATAGAATAGGAGATCTGTGTCCACCTCGCCAAATCCTTCTTCCCAGAGTCAGGTCACAACACAAAGCCTCTTTACAGTCACTTACACTTAGCTCTCAATTTCTCATTCACACAGAATGCACAAAGCTAACTCAATCACATAGATCCAACTACTTAATTCACTTGCACTCAACACAATATATCACTTAGCACCACATATCCCCTACTTACATCACTTGCACTTAGCACAATATAACACTTAGTACCACATCTCTCCTACTTATATCACTTGCACTCAACACAATGTATCACTTAGCACCACATCTCTCCTAATTTGATCACCTAGATTTCTATATACATTACAAAAGGGGCCAAGGCATGGGTAAACCAATGGGACGACATCCCATACTCATTACATAAACCCTAAACCCAAAAATCCCTAAAAAGGGGGCAAGATCCTGTGACCTCCACTTCGCCTTGTGCTCCGCCTTTGACCAACCTGTCGGAGTCGCAAAAATGGTCAAACATTACCAAAGTTCTCCAAAACTTGGTCAAGGGTCAACACTTTTCTTAGGTTATCCTTCTGTTATCTTCCAACTCCCTTATGTGTGCAAAGCCCGTTTAGTTGTCAATCTCCATTATAATCACATGATTTTGCCATAATAACATCTTTATCCACATATTCAATGATTACAAGAACCTCCCACGCGGGCCTTTGAAAAAATTTCTTTTTGGAACAATGTATGACTGAATGCAATCTACAACAAATTATATAACATAACCCCCTAGTATACTATCCAAGTAGCTGGGTTACTTACCGAAATTAGTTGTCTTACTAATTCCGAAATCCAATTCTTCGATGCTGTTACACGAAACCTTCCTGTCTTCTTTGCTAACCTTTCAAGCCACTTGGTCATAGTTTCTGGAAATTTGCCAAAGAAAATTTCAGGTTGATCTATGAACACATTATTTTGCATCCGTTTCTTGTCACTCATTTGAGGATTATTGTTCTCTTATCGTGCGAAGTCCCATTCTTTACGTTCCAACTAGTCAATGATTTATTTCTTATTTGGCCTCCAAAAAATTCCCGGTCCTGGAAACATAACCATTTTTTGGCTACTTATTTTCTGCACAGGGGTTATAAGACCTAGGGTTCAGTTTGAACATGACCAAAAAAAACCTTAAGACACTGACCCTTTGAGCTTCACCTACTTGCGCAGATGAAGTCTGACTTGAGGTATATATTGGGGATGCAAGAACCAGGTTTCTGCAATAGTAAGGGAAAGGGAGGCTAATGCGTGAATCATTCTTCCTGATCTTAACTTATGTATGATCATCAAACTCATCTTTTCCCTCGTATGGAATAAGCCTCAAAATTAATGGAAGACATGACTGTTTCCCAGCCTCAACTTCTGATTGTTTACCATAGGCCTTCTCTTAACCCATATGTAGTTGATGGAATGATCAATCTGGTCCCTTCATCGATCAGTCTGGTTGATAAGGTAGTCAATCTGGTCACTTCCTTAGTTGAACCAGTTGACAAAGTGGTTGATCTGATCATATCCTCGGTTGATCCCACTCTCCCATTAGAGAGTGAAATCCAAGCAGTCGATCCGTTTCCATCCGTCGACCCTATTCTCCCCTTGGAGAATAAAACCCAAGTGGTCAACTTGATCCCATCATCGGTCGATCCTACTCTCCCTCTAGAGAGTAAACCCAATACTACCCACAATTTTTTTGTTGATCCAGAATCTACCATGTTGGGGGGAATTCCTCCTTCTCCTAGGGAACCCCATCCAAGTAATGAGGCCATCCTTTTTGATTGAGGTGCGTTAACTGGACCTTGTCTTCCCTCTCACATTACTTTCAAGATTAAAATACATGTTTGTGGTCAATACGTTCCTCATACGTTGATAGATGAAGGTGCATTTGTTAGTATTTTATCCTCTATTTTTTGAAAAGATTTGGGTTATCCTCAGCTTGTACCAGTTACGCAAAATCTGTTATCTTTTAACAGAAGAACTAGTCACCCTTTATGATTCCTTCATCAATTTCCTGTAACTTTGGGAGGGAAAACTGTCTTTATTGATGTTATGGTAGTTCAAGATCCCTTGGATTTCGATTTACTCCTTGGGCGATATTATGTCTATGCCATGAAAGCTATTGTGACCACTCTTTTTTGTGTGATGGATTTCCCTCACAATGGAACAATTGTGGCTATTGATCAAATTTCATTCATTGTTCCTGACTTGATTACCAACCCAATGACCTACCTAAACAGTTCTTATATGTAGAAGGTATCTCCTCCACCACAACTCAATCATGTGGTGTTGGCTCCCATGCCTTCATTTGCCGATGAAGATGACCCTCGCATTGTAAGCTCGATACATTTAGACTTGGATAGGGTTGTTGACATGGTAATCTCTTCGATAGGGATATTAGAGCTAGATCTCCCTACCCTTATCGAGGTCATCGACATGTTTTTCTTCTAGAGTGTTTTTCTTCCATCTAGCGAAGATCTCTTGGGAGCCATGATTGACATTTGTCCCTTGACATGTATTCCTTCCAGAGAATTTTCCTCTTGGAAGCCATGATCAAGGAGATGTATTGAGCACAATTTTTCTTCTTTGTGGAAATCTCGTTAAAAAATGGAATAGATGTCATGAGCATATTTTTCCTCTTTGTAGCAATCTCGTTAAAAAATGAAGAAGAAATCTGGGGATTGAACTTGGAGCTACGAGCATAGTTTTCCTCTCTATGTCAAGCTCACTAAAAAATGAAACAAAAATTTGGTGATTGAACCCGAAACGATGAGCATAGTTTTTTCTTCTTTGTGGAAAGCTCATTAAAAAATGAAACAAAATCTACGAGCATAGTTTTCGTCTTTGTAGAAATCTCATTAAAAAATGAAACAGAGGCCCTAAGCATAGTTCTTTTCCTGTGCCAAGCTCGTTAAAAAATGAAACAGACACCTCTCCTAACAAGTCAAGTCTTTCGTTAGATCTCATAGACATTGAGTTGAGTCTTTAGCTAGATCTCATAGATGTCGAGTCGAGTCTTTCGTTAGGTCTTGTATTTGAAACTTCCTTTCATCGACTCTTATCATTTTTCTCCATCTAGTATAGAAATTGGTGACAACCTCAAAGTCAATGAATGAAATGAATCTTGGGGGGGCATATCTCTAGGCTTTGATTATCATTATGGAGTTAAGCCGCTAGCTTAGCAAGTTGGGGGTAGAGTACCAACCATCCATGGGTATCCAAACCTTTGGAAATTACATTGGGAATTTACAAGCATAGTTTAATTTTTGTTTCAAGCTTTTGTAAAAATGAAACCAATACCGAGCTTAGTCTTTTTTCTTTCTCACGCTTGAAAAAACATGAGAATTTAACCAAGTAGAATTTTATCACTTTTTCAGACTTGTAAATGTTATATGCAAAAGAAACCCCCTTGAGTCTCCTTTAATTTCTTTTCAGACTCTCTAAACATGAAAAGATAGTCGAGTGATCTTGCTTCCTTTCACACTCGTTAAAAGGTTTGAAAGGGCATCTTTCGAGTGGTAGTTTATCTCTTTTTCGGCCTCGCAAGACTAAAATTATGAAAAAGGACAACCCTAGAATCTTCTTTAAGTTCTTTCCATACTCTCTAAACATGAAAAACCACCAAGTTTTCCTTCTCTAGACTCGCTAAACTACCCATTGAAAGGCCCATATGCGAACAAACCCTTACTTCTTCTAGTTTTTTAAAAAAAGGAAGAGGGACTTACTGAAGGTGAGTTATATCGAGAATGTCTTACCCTCCTTGATCTTGTTAAATTAAAAATAGATACTCATCTATCTGGGTGGGGGAAAATTGAAGGAAGTGGGTCAAGTTTTTTGGGAATCCTTTATGGCATCTTTTGTCTCCCTTGAACATGACACCTGTTTGCGTCTCATCTTACAATTGGGTAATCCGCTTATCTCTGAGTCATACCAATTCCATGTGTCGCCATACTTTTTCTTGCATTTGAAGAGTTCTCTTACTCGTCGAGTCAGTGCTTCCAAGTCAATTGGCATGCCTCATCATGTTCAAGGGAAGTTTCACTTCAAACCATCCATCTGTGGTATTTCTAGTTTCCATTTCATGTGTCAATCCATACTCATTCGATTTACGATCTTACATCTCTTTCCTATGTCATTTTTCTGTCTCTGATGGGGGATACATCAAGGCCCTCCTTCGACGAGTATTTTCCTATCGACTTCAATAGATCATCTAGGAATTAAACTTAGAAACCAATTAGATCCTTGGGACCTACATGCCTCAATGAAATTCCTCCTTGCTTATGACACAGGGTTTACATCATTGACCTCTCATTGGATGATTCCATGAATGTTCGACCTTAGATCATTTATTCACATGTGCTGGAATGTACTAGGGTACCTTGGGAGTCATTGACATAATTGGTGATTTCCCTCGCACTTGTTAATGTTTTACCTAATGACCAGTAATCAAGTGGTTTCTACCATGTTCGACATCAAAACATATATTCACATGGCTAGATTCATACCACACTGATATTGGGACGAAGACCCTCGATTGAGAGTTCACTATGTTATCTGATTTTCCTAGGTTGTGAAAGGAGATCATTTGAGCATGTTGATATATAGACTGCCACATAGATCCAGATTGTATTGGTTTGTGGCTATGTTTTATCATCTCATAGCTCCACTGTGTGCTTTTCATGGCTACGATCAGTTCATGTCATGGAGGTATGGATTCACATTGTATTTTTGGTGGCCATATCCTTAGTTAATATTTTTCATGGATCCGTAGTGTATTGGTCGACGACCGTTCTTTGATTCATCTAGTATTCTGAGCATAGGTATGCTTGCCTTAGAAATGGAACATATATTAATATTGTTTGATGGTTTTTTGCAGCTTCTTCAAGGTTCTCCAACTCCACACCCTTGCATTAAATATTTGTAAAGTGTTTCGACCATCATTCTCTCTTCTAACCTCACACTTTAGGGGGCATTCTTTTACACATGAAATTTTCATATCTAGGTACCTCACCCTAAGTGTCGTAAGTGTTATATAAGTGTCTCATACACCTTGACACCCTGGCATAACCTATGTCACAATCCCTAGTCAATGTGGAGGAGGGATATATTACATGAAGGCCAAAATACCAAGTGCACATGAATTATTATTAATATTCATCAAAAATAAATTAATTAAGTGTGAGAATCCACCTCAAATTTGGTTTCCTATTTTTTAGGGAAGGTAGAGGATCTCATGGATGGTTGAAATATTTCCTCCTTAAAATCCTTGAGAGATATTTCCTCCCTAAAATACTTAAGAAATATTTTCTCCCTAAATATCTTTCAGATCCCTTTTTAGTGGATCTGATGAGTGATCTTCTCCATGGTGCTTAAGCCTCCAAATCCTATATAATGTGGGATTTCCATGGAGGACACAAAATAGAGGATTTTAGAGATACCAAACCTATGATCTCATAAATAAGAGTGGAGATTTGAGGAATCAAACCTATGGTCTTGGGAAAAATATTTAGGATATCAAACCTATGATTTTGGGAGCTTTGTGCAAGGGTTGGATGAGGAGGACTTGGGGAAGTTGATGCAACTGCATCTAAAGTCTGTAAGTATTTCTTTAAGAGTTCTCATTAATATATTGCTTGGCCTATTTCCTTCTAACCTATGTCTCTTTACATATGTTTGTCTTATATATGGATTTGATTGGACTAATATTATAGAGTAGAGTAAGATTTATTTGTCTTTTTGTACATTGCATTGTAAGTGTCAAACAATGCTAAGGAGCTCGGAGATCAAGCTCAAGTTGGAGCAGTGAGGAAAAACATCGGAATAAGGTGCATCACACTTTCTTCCTTCTTCTTCTCTTTCTGATTAGTTAGAAAATCTCAAAGGAATTTTAGGGTCCAATGTTAGCATGTTTTCTGTCTTGGTATAGGGGTCTAGAATCCAAGAGGAGATTCAACTGTCTACAGGGGAATTTTCCTACAACAACTGGTGCTACTGTCTGAATTTTCCTTTTTCTTGTCCCTTTGATTTTTCTTCTTAGATGATCTGAATGTTTCTTTCTTTGTATCCGGATTTTCATTCTCTTTTCTCATCTCGTAAGCTGTGAGTGTCCCATGTAGTTCATTCATTGTTAGTGTAGCTAGGTTCACTCTCGCTTCTAGTGCTAAAATCTTTGAATCAAATCTCATTGGTAGAGATCTCAATACCTTTTTGACAACAACATGTTCCTTTAACTCATCTCCCATACCTCTGCTACTATTTACCAATTCATCAACTTGTAAGAAGTAGGCTGCTATGTTTTCATATTCATTCATCTTTAGGTTTTCAAACTTTTCTCTGAAAATGTGAAGTTTGGCTTCCTTGAATTTCTCATTTCCTTCGTATATGTTCTTTAGTTTGTCCCATATTTATTTCACTATATAAAAATGCATGACCTTGGTCTATATTAATTTAGTCAGACCATTCAAGAGTGCACTTTTTTCCCTCATATTATTTTCTTCAAGTTTCTTTCCATCTTTATCTATTTGAGGAGTGGTTGGTGGTTTGTATCCATCTACTATTGATTGCTAGACATCAAATACTAGTCCATGTATGTGTGTCTTCATTCTTCTAGTCCTTAAGGCATAATCTTCTCCATCAAAATTAGAGTACTCCATGATCTCCTTCTAGTTGTTAAACTATTTTTTGAAGAACCTACTCTGATACCAATTGTTGGATTACTGA
>JASDQU010501320.1:28721-43961 GCA_032191745.1 Picea mariana | reverse complement strand
ATGACAAAAATATTGAAAAAGGGGAATCAGGGTGTAATTGTACAACTATGCTCACTAGATGTTCAAACATCTAAGCCATATATTCCCCTAGATCTCTAAGGGATCATTGGTAATCATTCCAAAGTATTTGAAGATATCCCCAAAGGTATTCCACCCACTCACGATCATGATCATGCTATTCACCTAATTCCTGGGAGTGTTCCTCCTAACATTAGGCCTTACAGATACCCTTATGTCTAGAAGAGTGAAATTGAGTGTATGGTTGAAGAAATGTTAGAGGTTGGCATTATTAGACCTATCCAAAGTTATTAATCTACACCGGTGGTAATGGTACTCAAGAAAGAGGGCTCATGGCGTATGTGTCCAAATTATAGAGATCTCAACAAGATCACCATTAAAGATAAGTTTCTCATTCTCGTTATTGATGAATTGTTATATGAACTACATGGAGCAATCTACTTCAAAAAGTTGGATCTCCATTCAGGGTATCATCAGATTAGAATGAAGGAAACAAATATCCCAAAAACAACATTCCAAACTCATGAAGGCCATTATTATTTTTTTCTCATGCCTTTTGGCCTTACGAAGCACCTTCCACATTCCAATGGTTGATGAATTATATTTTCAAGCCCTTCCTTAAAAAATTTGTGTTAGTATTTTTTGATGATATAATAATCTATAGCAAGTCTTTGGAGGATCATGTTCGACATGTTGATAGGGTTCTACAACTACTAAAGGAGCAACAACTCAAGGGAAATGACTTACACAAACCCATTTATGAGAAGGAAATGATGAAAATACTACATGCATTGAAGAAATGGTGCCCTTACCTAATAGGTAGGAACTTCAAGGTCAAAATAGGTCATGACAATCTTAAATACTTCTTGGAACAAAGACTATATTCAAAAGAACAAAAAAAATGGGTGACCAAGATGTTGGGTTATGAGTTTGAAATCATCTAAAAAAAGGAAAGAAAAATGTTGTGGCATGTGCACTCTCAAGAAAGGATGAAGATGTTGAGGCCTTTCTCTGTGCTATCTCGATCATCCAACCTGATTAGATAAAAAAATCAAGGGATGAATGGAATAATGACGAAAAAGTGTGGACTCTCATTTAAAGGTTAAAGTAGGATTCTAGTGCATCAGATACATTTACATGGAAAAATGATTCATTATAGTAGAAAGATTGCTTATATTTATGTAAGAAATCCCAAATCAAACAAAAGGTACTTTTGGAATTGCACACCTCTCTGATAGGAGGGCACTCGGGATTTTTGAAAACCTATCACAGGGTCAAGAAGGAATTTTTTTGGGATGGCCTTAAAACTGACGTTCAAAGGTTTGTGGCAGAATTTTTGGTTTTCCAACAAAATAACGTGGAAATAATTAATATGCCAAGTCTTTTACAACCATTAGCCATCCCAAGTCAGCATTGGGAGGAGGTTTCCATGGATCTCATCACAGGGTTACCAAATTCTAAAGGAAAGAGTGTCATCATGGTGATTATTGATAGACTGAACAAGTAGGCACACTTTTTTGCACTCTCTCATCCTTTCAAAGCCAGTAAAGTTGCCACTGAATTCATGGAGACAATTCAAAAGCTACATGGAATCCCAAAGATTATTGTAAGCGACAGAGATCGCATCTTCACTGGACATTTTTGAACATAATTGTTTTCTTGTTTGGGTACTGAATTGGCTCATAGCTCATCTTATCATCCTCAATCTGATGGAAAAACTGAGACAGTGAAAAAATGTCTAGAAGGATACCTTTTTTTGTTTGTCTCTGATAAATAAACACAATGGTTCAAGTGGTTACCCTTGGAAGAATGGTGGTATAAAACTTCCTTTCATACTACAACAAAAAAGACACCACTTATGGAACTCTTTGGATATCACCCATCGTCCATCACTTCTTCTCTAAAATAAAAAGATAAGGTTCAAACAATGGAATATCACATCGAGCATCAACAACAAGTTATCCAACTCTTAAAGGACAACATGACCATGGAACATAATCACATGAAACAACAAGCAGGTCAATATTGTAGTGAAATAAGTTTTGAAGTAGGGGATTGGGTATTTTTTAGACTGCAACCATACAAAAATATGTCCCTTAAGCAAGCTAATAAGGATAATAAATTATCACCAAAGTACTATGGCCCTTATAAGGTGTTGCAAAATATTGGTACTATGGCATACAAATTGGAGTTTCCCGTATCTTCATGAGTACACCCAGTTTTCCATGTTTTATGCTTAAACAAGGTTATAGGTGACAATATCCCAGTTCAAACTATATTTCCAGAACTTGACGAGGACAAAAAAATCATATTGGATCTTGAAGCTATCATTGACAAAAGAATTCGCCAACTGAGGAATAGATCCATTTCAGAGTATCTCATTGATTGGATGAAACTACCTGTTGAAGATTCCACTTGGGAAAATGAGTCTTTTATACATAAGCATCTATAATTATTCAAGCGCTTCAGACAACACTTTCCTGAAGGGGAGGGGCATGTTAAGCCCTAAATATTGGCACATTACCCCTTAATTGGGGCATATTACATTAGTATTGTTATTTTCTTTATGTCGTCTTAGGTCCATTAGTTGTAATTGTACCTCCTAGTATCATATATATACCAAGGAGACCTTTTCATTTGGAATCATCTTGTAATTGTGAATTCATATGATGTGTAAGGAGGTTTCCTGCTTGAAGAGGCTTATTATCTTAATTTCTCTCTTTTTCAAGGCGTTGAGTTCTTATTCTAAGGTTTTTATTCTATTTTGATATTTGGTTCTTAACATAATCTATTCTACCCTACTCCTATCCTACACTACAAATGGTCGAAAAATGAGTTATGAAAAATCATAATGAAAATGTAGCCATCCATGTAATCCCAAGCTTGCAAACATATGTTCATGACAAGATATTAGTAACAGAACTTGGAATAAAAGTAGAGTAAAGGTAGGAAAAATTAAAACATGATAAACTCTATCCACTATATAAGAATTCTGACAGTGATAATTCACGGGAACATTATCCAAATAATATTCCTCCAACCATTCTTCAATTCTATCATAAAATATACCATGAATAACATATAATTGATGGAGAAAGTTCAATGGAAGGTAGCATATTGAATGAGGACCATGCATGAAATATGTGTGAGGTTTTCTTGGTGAGAGAATACTTGTGCTAATAAAGGTGTTTATCCATGAAGACAAACCAAAATAATGAGGTCCTGACACAACCATCGGTGTATACCGAAGTGTCTCATTATCTTGGAAAGCCTCCCTAGATTCACATTTCAAGTAACCATGAACTTGACAAAAATTAGTGGAAACAAATGATATACATAGACTAGCATCCACCATGGTATGAGAGATAATTTCAAGACAATGGTGAGATCCACTAGTATAAACAATATTCAATAAAGGGCTATTCGAACAAGAAGATTCAATATTGATCAAAAATGAAAAGGAAGAAAAACAAAACATAGTCTGATTTACATCTGCTAAAACATTCCCTTCATCCCATGAAAACGGTTGATAAGGCATGGTTGTAATAAGTTCATGGGAAGAGGCCTTATTTTATCTATCTTCCATATGTACTTCACCACCATCAAGACCTCAAAAGGGGTCAACCCTATTGAGTTTAATTGAATAAGACAATGGGTGGCTTCTTTCAAAATCAAACCATTAAATAGATCAAGATACAAATAATAATAAGTGGAAGAATTAATAGGATTAAAAGCTTCTCTTGAACATGAAATATTTTCAGAAAGTAACTCCCTAAATGGTATTTTCTCTTCCTTAAGCACATCGATGATTGATTATGGATTGGTAGGCATCATACTAGGCATGGTTTCACAGTTAGCACGTTCTGCCTCGAGATGTTTTTTGGATTTCAAGTTAAAAGTGGATTGTTGTGATAAAAGAGGTATGTCCTATATGATTATTTCTTCTCCTTGAGTGAAATGATCAAGATGCATGTTTTTCTCCTGCACAATATAAGAATCTAAAATAACTTTCAACACATAGTCATGGTTAGAAGAGAGGAGCAAATCACAAGAATTGTTAGAACAATAGGTTTCACTAAATAATCCATCAACAATGTAAAAAAAATATTTATCCATACTGGTTAGTCTAGGAGAACTTATAACAATATAACTATCCAAATTAATGGGAGATAATTCCAAATTATGCATGAATGAGGAAGGATTCACATCATGAGTGTCCAAGTTTTCTTCATTAACAAAATGATAAACATTCAAGTCTTTCCCAATAGCTTCCTCTTCCATTTCTTATGATGGAAAAGATGAAGTAGGATAATGGGAACCTGACATAACCATCAGTGTGACCTGAAGTGTCCCATTATTAACATGAAAACCCTCCTCTTGGTCAACTACAAAAAAAAATGAACTTGAATTTTCAACACAAGAGGTCTCTTTTTCATCACAAGGAAGGAAAGGGGAAATGGAGTGGTGGGAAGATACATATACTTCTTTTGAAAAATAATTCTCTATCTGATCTATATCCCCCATAGTGAAGAAATGTCCAAACATATGGAGCCCAAATAAACCATTAGCATTTACATCATTCTCATGTGAATCCAAATTAGCGGGTAAAGGTATGTTAAGACATGATTTAGATCCTTGATCCACTAGCTAGTCTATTCAATTAGTAAGAGAAACTAAACAATAAATCAAATCATTGTTAGAGGGCCTATCATCCAAAGGAAACCTATAAAAAATATGTGTAAATATGATAACAAAAACTTCAAAATATTCATCTTCGTTCTTCCTAATTTCTAAAATTTCTTCACACAATTTATGATAATCATAATTCTAAAAAACATGCATAAATTCATGCATAAATTGTTCTCATGTGAGAATAGACGTATTTGACAAAGTCTCACACCAGATATTGATTTGGATTGCAAAAGTAAGAATGAAAAACCTGAAAATGTCTCTTCCATTAGTAATATTGTGAGAACTGTAAAATTTTCAGAATTGTAAAGCATGTCTAGATACAGAGGTTTCACCCTCATCATCAAATTTAAATCGTGACAAGAAATGTAAAATATTTCTAGGAGGTTTGGGAGGTACAGTACCAGAAAAATATTTCCAGAAATTGATATGGGATGGAGCCATTAGTAAATAAAAACAATTTAATAAGAATGACTCCACATGATGAACTTGCCATTTGGCCCTCCTTCTAGTGCCATTTTAGTTGACGGGTCTGAATGGCCTGTCAAGTAGGTAAGGGAGAATGCTTGATGGCAGGTCCCAATTAGACATAATCTCTTTTGGTGTAGCATTTCCGACAAGTATGTGGGACTCGTTGCCACTCAAAATTAATAGAAGAAAAAGGGGAAAGACAACGAATCCTCCCCCAAAGAGTTCTAATTAATCCTAAGACTAATCTAACTGAAAGAAAACTAATCTAATCTAACTATTGCTAACCTATCCTGATATTAAATATAAGAGAATGAGTATAATGAGAGATAATATCACTAGAACCATAAATGATTCATGTATGCTAAAGATAAGTGAAGACAACAATGCTACAAATACATAAACAATTACTTGTGTAATGCATTCATAACATTATTTATGTACTCATAAGGATACATGTGATAGCATGAGCATACAGAACAAAGTGAAGAAATAGTTCATACAACAAAAATCTATGTTACTCAAGCAGAAGAAAAATGCACAAAGAATAGTCTCATATACATTCATCAAAGTCCCAGATTTTTGAAATGCCTCTTGCTCTTTATTCCCTTAGCAATAATAGTATCATATTTTGTTTACAAAAGGAGATCCCCTCGTTACATTCAACGAGCTCTCTTTTGTAAAACAAGAGAGACTCTTTCGCTTTCATGGACGTTAATTTTTTTTTCCCCCAATTTTTTTTTTACATTTCAAATTTCTTTCATATTTTCAAAAATGAATAAGCGGGGGGTTACAAACAAAAGTTGGAGAGTCTCATGGGAGGTTATTTTCTCCCTCATGTAGCTCATAAATGACATTCATGTGTAAATATTAGTATCTCTTCCTGTTGGCTTCATCTTCTAAATTCCTTGAGTCATTATGGGTGTTTATGGGTTTAGCCTACTAATTAATATATTATGATCTTCTTCTCCTCTATCTCATCTATCCATTTATCTATTTCTGGTCCGATTTCGTTGTGTGTAGCTTGAGATATGATTGTTGGAGCATAGCATAGCCCGTTCTTGTCTCAAATTCAAGTTTCTTCTTTGTTTTTGTTTTTTTGTTTTCAGACAATTTTCACTCGGTATTTTCTAACACTTGCGATCCCATCCCATTCTACTGCTTTCCATATTTCCAGAAAGATATCACAGGCCTGATTTTTTTTATTGTGGCCCCAGATATGATTGTTTGAAGTATGCACATCCATTTCCCCCTCAAATCTATGGTCTACAATTTTTCTTCATTTTTTGACATCTTATGTCACCTATCTTGCCTGGATACCTCTTCCACTACATTTCGCTATCCGATACCTTTCCAACGAGGTATCATGGACCCATTTTCGACACTTGTAGCCCAAGTCATGCTTGTTTAAAAAATGTCACTCAACAGTTGTCGATCAAGCTTGTGGGTGAATCTAGACCATTGATCCTCAACCTGGAAATATAAATCTCACATGCATAAGTGAGTTCAACACTTCGTGATTTAAATGGTTTTATCCCCTATAGATAGTTTGAATAAGAACCTAGGTGGGCATAGGACTTGTGGATTAAAATATAATTTTAGCTAATTTCCTTCCTAAAAATTAAGGAAATAATTAAAAAAGAAAAATAACAAAATTATTTACATTATTTACAATTATCAACAAAAAATATTTTTTTTTTTACCTCTAATCCTATGTGAAAATCAAAGAAAACTAAAATTAACTAAACTAATTACCCCCATTAATGCAAAATAAAAATTACTAAAATTAAAACTAATAAAATAATAATAATTACCCTACCCCCCTTTGGATTTGAGCCTATGACCTCTAAGGAGGAAACACATGTTTTTAGTGATTATTCCCACTCAGATTGTATTACTCCCCCTACCTACATGAAACTAGTAATGAATGAAAATAAAAATGAGAGTACAATTAATAATAATAATAATAATGATTCCCCCCAAAATATAGCCTAAGGTACAAAATTAACACATTGAAATGCATGCATTATAATCTTGTAGGGGTCACTGGTGGTCTGTGGTCAGAGTGGATGGATATACGTAAACTCCCCACTCCGATGAGTTGTCATTCCGATGGTCCATCGGAATGGACATATTCCGATGGGCCATTAGAGTGATAGCTCATTAGAGTGGAGTGTTTACGCAACTCCATACCCTCTGATGGATATAATTCTGATAGCTCATGACGACTCTAAATTTCCCTATGGCTTACGTTCTACAAAGAAAGGAAAAATATATTAAAATAATCTTTATCTCACCACTCTGATGGCATGGATGGTACAAGGGTTGACTCCGATGACATGGATATTTGAGTAATAGATTTCATTAATTACCATGGATTACAACCTTTCATATATATATGACTCCGATGGGTGGTGAAATCATCCCGATGCACGTAAAACATGGAATTTCCAAATTTTAATATGACATAAGCCTTTGGGATGGTGAAGACTTGATTTATGAATGTGAGTAAGTCTCTGTAAATGCATGAATGAAAACACAATGAGATATGTTTGAGGCAAGATTCCCCATGGTTTGATTTCTTAAAAATTCATATAAATCCTAAAGGTATTCGGGAGGAAAGGTAGGAGGGATTCCATGATAATAGGAAGGCCTTCCTAGAAACAAGGAGGTTGTACTAAATTTTTTTATGGGAATTATCAATGCTAATTTTTTTATGGGAATTATCATGAGGCACATGTGAAGGCCAATGGGGATGGACCTGGGATGTTACGTTAGATTTTGGTGGGTGAGAAAAACAAAAATAAAAAAAAATTAAATTAAAACTAAATAAAAAATTAGAACGGGTATGTATAAGTTAGGGTTTAGGGGGGAAAAGGAAAAATGAAATTTAAACTATATATATATATATATATATATATATATATATATATATATATATATATAAAGATGTACATGTTAAATCATAGGTCTTGGTCAAAACACACTAGGTAACAAATGGTTTGTTTATTTAGTAAAAATGGTTTATCCACGTAAACATGTATTTACCCCATGTGAAATAAATATCTAATGTGAATCAGTTTTATACTTAGTAAAAGTAAATACCTAAAGTAATTCTAGAAGATAAATTATGGGGAAAAACCACGGGAAAAATAAAATAAATAATTACAAAAATAAATAAAATTAAAAATAAAATAAAACAAAAATGAAATAAAATAAAAATATGTATAAAAATAATGAAAAATAAAATAAAATAAATTTACAAGTTAGAATATTAGGCCAAATTACACAAGTGAAGGTTCCATGCCTCTCATGGTTCCACCGGTCAGGGTTCTATCGGTCAGGATTCTGCACCTAGGGATTGAAATTAGGAATAAGGAGTATAAGGTAGGATTTCAAAAACCAGGCATCACCATGGAAAGGATCTAGGACATATAGAAATGAAGAATATTGTAATTAAGATGCAATGAAAGGAAAGCGATGGAGGTGCAAAATACGACACTTCATGTGACAATTTAACGTCACAAGTAGTAACGAGTGAAAAAGGGGATCAAATATGACCAAGAGCATGACACAGGTCAATCCAATCAAGACACACATCTTAGAGGGAAGATAATGAAGATCGTGGGGAGTAGGGAAAAAACTAGGTCAAGGAGAAAGTCCTTACACCAAATCAATATGTATGATACGAATGTGATAGATAATGAACACGCATCATGCGATGGAAAGACAAGGACTTACAACCAAGAAGATGAATGGGATTTCAGCCTGGGTTTTGGCAAGAGGTAATACTGAAAGGGACCTGACATAGATCAATATGAAAAGGTTCAGGGACACACTTGTGGGAAAGGCAGATCTCACAGATTTGGGGGCTTCAGATGTTGAGACAACTAAAATCCAAGGTAATTTTCTTCTCGATAAGGAGAATCTTGGAAATAATCAAGGTCAAGGTTGTGGAAAAGGATCATGATATTCCCCTATAGCCCTCTCGAGCCTAGAGCAATCATGTGAATAAAGTGCCCCTCAAAACCTGCTCCGACAAAATAGAAGAATGAGATCAACCATGCAATCAAAAGGAGACTTACCAATACACCACAAACCTCATATTCCCTACCTTAAAGTAAACTTAGAAGGGAGTGTTGGGGGTTTATTCAACGATACCATGGTGGTTGTAGTTGAGTGTCCTGAAACTACATGTGCCAATTTGAAACAAAATATTAAGATCCACATGTGATAATATAAAAGTTGAAGACATTAAGCATAACATACCAACAAAAGGATGCATAATTTGAATTAGTCAATAAACAAATAATCAACCACAAAATCATTCAAGACATGCAATAGAACACCAAAACTTACAGCCACATATGATCATCAAACACTTTGAAATCAACAAAAGGTCCAAAGATAGCATGTCAATTCCATCATACAAATGTCAACAAAACATAATAGTTCAATAAGAATCATGAAGACATTTGAAATCATAAGATTTAAAGGAATAATAAACACCCATAAAAGACAATAATCCATTAAGATTAAACCAACAACTCCCTCCAAGTAGGAAAATAAATAACATCAAGCTCCAATAGTAGAATATTAGGCAATATGATTAAAAATTTTAGTAGGGGGGACCTTTCCTTTCGCTTGTAAAAGATAAAGCAAAGGGGGGTTGTTTTGGCCTCAACAAGGAGTTTATAGTAATTTCTTCTTGATTTCAAGTTTAGAAATGGTGTAGATAGTGCATGCTCTGATATATTTATTGATTTCATGTTGGAGCTTTGGCTAGTAGAAGTACCTTTAAGCACTAACACTATCTTATCCACATTAAAATTCCCTACCATCCAACTCTAGTGTACCCCAAAAATCATCTTCTCACACTCACCTAAACGAACACATAGATGGACTAAATGGCATTGTTGGCCCTTGACCAAGTTTTAGGAGATTCTTGGTCATAGTGACCTATTTTGGGACTTCGACAACCTGTCGAAGGAGGAGCACAAGACGAAGAAGAGATCACAGGATATCGGCCCACTTTTGGATCCTTTTTGGGTTTTTGGGAATATGTAAGGAGAAT
Source organism: Picea mariana (assembly GCA_032191745.1). NCBI lineage: Eukaryota > Viridiplantae > Streptophyta > Pinopsida > Pinales > Pinaceae > Picea > Picea mariana. The sequence goes on along the minus strand of JASDQU010501320.1, from coordinate 33,712 downwards.
GGGATGTTGACCCATGGGTTTACCCATGTTTAGGCCTATTTTGTGTGTATAAATAGAAGGATAGGAAATGTAAGAAGAAGTCGAATAGTGCATCTATGTGATGTGAATGTATGCTAAGTGCAAGTAGGGTATGTAAGTCCTTTGTGAATGACTGTAAGAGACTTGCAGAGCTAAGTACAAGTCTTTGTAGTAGATTGTGGAGGGATTAATGTTGTAACGCAAGGAAGAAGGATCTAGCGAGCTACACAGATTTTCTGTCCTGTATAGAGTAAGGGTTTTGATGGCTTTGTTCTTGTAACCGATTGACTGAAGAAAATAAAGAAGAAGAGTTGGTGGAGGTAGCCCCAGGGTGGGGGTGAACCACGTAACGTTGTGTTGCCTTGCTTTGTGCTTGTCTTAATGTGTTTATGTCCTCTTTTGCTAAGTGCTTTAAGATGATTAGATAGATATGCTTATGCTTAGTGCTAGTGATATGTGATAATATTAGATATGATCCATATGCATGTGCTTAGTGCTTGATCTGCTAGATATGACCTATCTATTGATGCTAAGTGCTTAAGTATGTTATAACAGTCTGAATGTTGTGAAGCCCTGCTTTATCAACGAAGTGATTAATGATTATATATTGAGGAACTGACGGTGATAAGTGATTTATTAAGTATTACAATCACAGATCTGTGTCCCAGCTAGGGTTTCAGACACCTGAGTCTTGCAATCACCCATGCCTCTACCTCAGGTGAGACTTCATCTGCTTCGTAGGTGTTGCTGAAAGGGCCAGTAGTTAGTGCTTTCTTGGTGCACTGGTGCACAATATTCTACTTGATTTATAAAGATCTGTGCTAAAGAAGGAAACCCGATCTGAAGAAAGGAGGTTGGATCTGAAGTAAATAAGCAAGATTTGAAAGCTTTGTGCTCTAAGAAAGGTAAAAGTGAGAATTTTTTAAAAGAGGTAAGATCTTCAAGCTCTGTGCTTTGATAAAGGTAAGAATAGTTAAAAGTTTTAGATCTAGAATCTTTGTGCTCTGTAGAAGTAAGATAAGTGGAAATTTTTTGTTTCTAGAGTATAAATCTAGGTATGTTTAATAGAGTCTATCCTAGTTTGAAAACTAGGGCATTAATAGCTGAAAGAAGGTTTCATACAAGTAGATCTGATAAGAATAGTGAAAGATATGTTATACCTATGCATAGAAAGAATTTTTGGACTAACGAATGGATGCAATATCCCATAAATAATTTATTGCAGGTTAACTCCTATGATCCTAGTGCGTAGTACAAAAGAGGCTGGGGATCATTTAAAAGAAAGAGAGGATTAACCCTCTGTTACAGTTGCAGAAAAACGAGACATCTTGCTAAAGAATGCCCTGGAAGAAGACCTAGTTGTCTTTGTTGCAAAGCTATGGACTGTGAAGTGTTAGATTGCTCTAGAATGATTGCTAAGCTTAAAGGAATGAATCTGAATCAAGAAAACACTAAGGCAGCTCCAAAGGCTATATCAGAACCCCAAGAAGAATCAGAGAAAATATTGCTACAGATGAGAGAAACCTTGAATGACCACCGACATATTAGATTATCAGAGATCTTTAAAGACAAGGAACGCCTTGAAGAAAGAATAGGAGACTTCGACATTGATTGTGTTCTAGATGAAGAAACACATGTGAATATCATGTCAGAGAGAACTTGGGAAGCTATAGGAAGGCCTGCTATGATTCTTTCATTAAGAGGACTAGGGTTATTCAGAGGAAAACTGGTAAACCTGTGTGGAAGGCTTGCTCAGATACCTATGACCGTCAATGGAACTTCGATAGAGGAAGATTTTGAGATTATTCAATTTAATGAGGATAACACCCCATTTACCATGTTAATAGGAAAACCTTGGATTGACAGAGCTCAAGCCAGACGAAAGGAAGAAGAAGAAGTTTTGGAGCAGAAGAAACAAGAATTAAAAGATTTCATGACCAGAAAGATTGCACAATTGATTGAAGAACAAGAGAACAGATCGAAGCTATTTGACACTAGATATTTTGATGTTGAAGCTGGAAGAATGCTAGGAGACCCACAAAAGGCTGAAGTACTTAGTCTCGATAAAGAAGAGGTATTACCCCTAATCCTAGGAAAGAATCTCAACAACACGCAGTGACTATGTTAAAAGAAGATAAGAATCATAATGGAAAAAGACATACCGACTCGAAGCTCACTGGAAAGAAGGCTAGAAAGATACGTAAGAAGAGGGATAAGATTGAAAAGTTATAGAATATTCCAGAGGGAACTTCGCAAAAAGAAAATTTGTAGAATTGGAACTTCATCAGGATATCAGAACAACGACACATGGTACTTCGCCAGGGCGAAGCAATATAGTCATTGGGGCCAGTAAATCCATTCGAATCCCACTCTGAATGGGTCGAAAATAATTTACAGCTCAACACTAGACCATTGGACTGCACCATAATAGACAGAACAAGAGTTAACGAGTCTTCATACCCATTACAAGCGAACCGTTGTCGATTTTCCTACTTATCCCCTCGCTCCATGCACGAAGGACACTTTTTCTAACTGAGAATTTGAAGCCTGTAGAATAAACAAATTTCATATAGTGATCATTATGCTATTGTTGTTTATTCTATTACAATGTCTGAGATAATCGTGACCCTAATAAATTTTAATCTCGAGCGTGTATGTCCGATGAGCTCACCGTAGTTGAAGAATCAGTAACGTAAGTTCTCCTCGACTTAATGATTGAAAGAGTCATGTTATAGAGAGGAGTGTCTACAGGTGTACAAGCATATTTGATGAGAGGACTACCAACCTCTTCATCCACTGCTCGAGCTAGTCCATCTTGACCAGTAGATGAAAAAAAAACTAAGCATAGGGATGATCTCGCGAATGCTAAGTTAATATCAAGTATACTACCCACCTATCTACCCCCTATGAGTGGCATGATAAATCAAGACAATGTGCCCATAGATTTTGAATACACTGTGGTCACTGTGTACCTCCCAAAGGGGATACGCGCAGTTCACGTCGACCAAGATAAAATTGTAGCGTTGAAGTTTAGTGACTTTAGCCTCTGTGACAGGAAGGTCTATAGCACACTCGCCCCACATAAGTATCTAACCATAAAAAAAGGAAATAATTCAAAGATAATTCCTCAATCATGGACCCATAACCTCACACAATCCGCACTGCTCAACGTCATGAAGATCCCGCACTTCGGAGGGCACCAAAAAGTGAACGCATGCGTCAAGCTGCTACTTTCCTATTACCATGGAGGATACTTGTGGTTAAATCTTCGTATCACAGTGGATCTGACATTAATCAAACAGATCATAAGGCTGAGCATGAAAGGCCCTGACCCACGGGATTTTTACCTGGAAAAAGCCATGGATCGCGCTCTTGCGCAGAAGATTAAAGACACCTATGAAGATGTCGAGAAGAGAATGCGAGGCTACAAGGTAGCTTCTGTCTAGAGTGATGCAGTGCACCTCACCTACCAATTGATTGCTGGAAAGTTGGTGCGAAATAATCGACCCACCCAAGTCACTGGTTTTGTAGTCAACCTCACAGGAAAGTGTGTATAAGGACTTCAGATGAATTGGGCGCAGTACTTGGTAAACCAGTTGGAATTGGACTGCAGGGAATCCCAAGATCAGGGATACAAATTCCACTTCAGTTGGCTATTGATCCTGATCATTTTCATTGCATGGGAGATGTCGGAAGGTGCGACCTTCCTGGACATCAAGCCATTTGAACCTCTGGCCATGAAGTTCAGTACACTGTGGTACTCGAATGACATGAATAAATAGTGGCATTCAAATGTCATGTTCCATACTATTACAACTAGTTGAAGGTAGCCATCCATTCCATGCCTCATATGACCCTGAATACCCTCCACAGGTTTCAGCCCTTAATGAAATTCAACACGGACCGCCATTTTATTTACATCACAGTGCGCACAGATGGACATAAACAGCAACTGCAATCATACTACAAGATGACAACGGATGACTTGGAAGATATTACCAAGGAATGGTCAACGAACCTCCTCATTCCAGCAGACCCTGTGGAGATGTCTGACTTAGACAGCCCAGAAACAGTGCATGATACACCCAGATCTAGAAAGATAAAGAAGACGGAAAAGGTCCATGATTTAGACAACACATCCGTGAAGACCGCTTCCATCCCAACAAAGAAAGGAGGATATGGCAGAGAGATAGATGGCAAAGAAGTTGAATAGAATAAAGTCAAGGTTACACTGCCCTTGACCAAGTTTTGGGAGATTCTTGGTCATAGTGACCTATTTTGGGACTTCGACGACCTGTCGAAGGAGGAGCGCAAGAAAAGGCAGAGATGACGGGATCTCGACCCACTTTTGGATCCTTTTTGGGTTTTTTGGAATATGTAACAGGAATGGGATGTCGACCCATGGGTTTACCCATGTTTAGGCCTATTTTGTATGTATAAATAGAAGGATAGGCAATGTAAGAAGAAGTCGAATAGTGCATCTATGTGATGTGAATGTATGCTAAGTGCGAGTAGGGTCTATAATTGCTTTGTGCATGACCATAAGTTACTTGTAGAGCTAAGTGTAGGTCCTTGTAGTAGATTGTGGAGGGATTAGTGTTGTAACACAAGGAAGAAGGATCTAGCGAGTTGTGCAGATCTTTTATCCTGTGCCGAGTAAGGGTTTGATGGATTTTTGGTTGTAACCGATTGACTGAAGACAATAAATAAGAAGAGTTGGTGGATGTATCCCCAGGGTGGGGGTGAACCACATAAACGTTGTGTTGCCTTGCTTTGAGCTTGTCTTAATGTGTTTAAGTCTTCTTTTTTTAAGTTCTTTAAGATGATTAGATAGATCTGCTTATGCTTAGTGCTAATGATATGTGAGAATATTAGATCTGATCCATATGAATGTGCTTAGTTCTTGATCTACCATATCTGACCTATCTATTGATGCTAAGTGCTTAAGTATGTTATAACAGTGTGAATGATGT
>JASDQU010501320.1:9262-25509 GCA_032191745.1 Picea mariana | reverse complement strand
CGGAATAAAAGAGTGAAAACATTTTTACATTCACAGGGATTTGATATTTGGAAATCAATGGTATATGGCTATACAACACCAACCACTCCCCCAACCGATAAACATGGAAAGAAACTCAACAAAAAAAGCTCAAAGTCTAAAGGTACTATTCTAAAAGTCTATTTGATTCAATAATTTTCAAAGTTATGCATTTTGATAGTGCAAAATATCCTTGGGATAAACTCCAAAATATTTATGAAGGAGATACCAAGGTAAAGGGAGCTAAGCTTCAAATTTTTAGAGCTAAATTTGAACAATTGAATATGAAGGACGATGAAGACATTGCAGCCTGCCTTATGCGAGTTGATGAAGTAGTTAACACTATCAAAGGATTGGGAGTCGAATTTGATGACTCAATAGTTGTTCAAAAGGTATTGAGGTCTCTTCTTGTGATAATTTACTCTAAAATATCATCCCTAGAAGAAAGAGAAGATCTTGGTACATTGAGCATGGAAGAGCTACATGGAATATTTACAGTCTATGAAATGAGAACAAAACATGAGAACCTAGTCATAAAAGAAGCAAATTTCGAGGCATCCAAGAAGACAAAGAATAAGCACAAGAAAAATTCAAAACCAGGTTGCAGCTGCAGTGATGATTCAGATGAAGATGAAGAGATGGTTAACTTCGTAAGGAAATTAAAGAAAGGGACCAATAAGTATAAAGGTATGCTTCCATTGAAATGTTTTAATTGTCATGGTATTGGTCATTTTGATTCTAAATGTCCTCATATGAATAAATATAGTGATGAAGAAGAATATTCTAAAAGGGAAAATAAATATAAAAAAGGAAACAAGAGAAGAAACAAATTCTTCAAGAAAAGTTTTTACTCAAAGGAGGATAGTTCCTCATCAGACAAGGAGGATAATGAAAGTGACAGTGATTTAGAAAGAGTACTCTTCATGGTAGTAAAAGATGATTCTGAAGAAGAAGGTTAAGTTGATCTCAAAGAAGAGATAATCATTGCATTAGAAGAACTTAGGAAGGAAAGAAAGAAAAACAAGTCACTCAAGGCAGAGTTGAAAATAAAAGAGGGATATCAGAATTCCAACTCTAGAGAACTAGAGAAGATGATCACGAGTCTAAAAATTAAAATAGAATAAGATATAAGAATTGAGGAAATACTTAGAAGTTAGTTAGAAGAAAAGGATAAAATGATTGGAAGCTTGGAAGCATAAGTAGTCTCTTTAAGGAAAGATCCTCAGAAGAAATATATGCAGCAGAAGAGCACCAGAATATTGGATCAAATCATCAACAGTCAAAGATCATCAGATGACAGGTCCAAACTAGGATACAATCAAGTACAAAATGAGAAAGGGTCGAGCTCCAAGACAACAAAACAAGAAGCAGAACAAAGAAGCTAGGTAGAGATTGCCAGAGATTTAGTCAAGAAGGAAGAATGAAAGCCCCCAAAGAAGAACATTCTAGAAATAAAGAAGACTCAGAAGACAAATTCAGAAGGTGTGCATCACAAAGAAGATCATATATTCCCAAGTATCAAAGATTATTTTAATTGTGCAAATTTTGGACATAAAGTTGTAAACTGTAGAGCCTATGCCAAGATCAGAAGCAACAATGCAAGGTAATTAAATAAAAATTATCCTAGAATATCTTACGATTTATTCAGTAGGAACCAAAACATTTTTGGTTCATTGAGCAATGAAGTAGAATGCTACAAATACAACAATTTTGATCACATAGCAAATAATTATAGATTGACTATTCCACCCACGGAATCAAAGTTGAACATTAGCAGTCAGCTATCATAACCACAAGGGATATGGAAAAGAAAGCATAACCAATTCTCGCTTGATATACAAGCCCAACATAGAAAATTGATTTGTTTGTTGAAAGTGGTTGTTCTAAGCATATGACAGTGATTAGAACAAGTTTCTAACTCTGAAGAAAGAAAAATATGGATCAGTTTCATTTGGAAATAATAATTCAGCTAAAATTATAGGTAGAGGCATAGTTAAGCTTGGAAGAAAAGATGAAATGACAAAAAAAATCTACTGGTTGAAGATATGAAGCACAATATTTTGAGTGTAATTCAAATGTGTGATCAAGGACACACACTTCAATTAGACTCAGAGAAATGTGAAAGAAGGAAAGAAGGATCAGGTAGGTTAGTGGTGAAAACTATAAGGACTCCGAACACCATATATGTTTGAATGAAATTGGAAAGGAAAGTTGTTGTTTAGGAAAGGAAAATGAAAGTTGGATCTGGAACAAAAGAATTGGTCATGAGCACTTTGAAAATCTTGTCAAAATCAACAAAAAGGACGCAGTAAGAGAAATGCATGAAATTTTAAAACCAATGAATACTCGATGTAAGCATTGTCTATAGGGAAAACAAACCATGTGTTATGGAATAATCCCTCTGTGGACAAGTGGATCTTCCCTTGGATTAATGACCCCTAGACCAAGACAAAAATATACAAATGGACACTAACATCACTTTGAGATTTGTTTAATTAGTTGAAACGAGAGAAGGAGAAAAGGTGATCGTACTTATTTCTTGTCTTTGTCCTCGCTGCTCCACTTTGATCTTGATCTCCAAACTCTTTCACACAGCTTGATATATGCAAAACCACAAACAACAAAGATAAAACAAGGAAACTCATGTTGATGATTACATCTATGTGAGACATTATCCAACTTACAAACCTATGAGATGTGGATCATTGCAGCTATGTGAGTCTTTCTCTCAACTTATAAACCCGAGAGAAATCCCCTAAGAAGGGTATGTGGTTCCTATATGAGACAGATATAGGGACATAGAGATGACCTCCTGCATTCATAGATTTGAGAAGAACTCGAGATGATTATCTAGTGGGAAAGGCGATCTGTTGAGTTAGATGTGCTTGTGGCTGAGCATAAGTTGAACGTGTGAAATCCAAAAGTGTTGGGTGCATCTCCATGTGAACAGAAATGAAGATGATGTATTAGCCTCCTATGAGGAACAGATTTGATGAGAGGACTCCAACAGATTCTCCTATGTGAGGCAGTGGGAAAGAATACATGTAGAGTGGACGTGCATGTGGACGAGCACATGTGAACGTGTGAAGATCTGGTTCTTCTGTGTAATGCAGTGAACCAGAGATATGATATCCCTATGAATGTGTGCCTAATGGATGACCACTAGTGGGTGTATCAGATCCCTTGCTCTATATTGTTCAAGAGTCTGAACTGGCTATAACCCTAATTTTTATGTAAAGGGTACAGGTCGACCCCACCTTAATGTGATTAATAATAAATGTAAAAGATAATTGATCTGATTATATTAATTATAATAATAATTATAATTATAATAATTATAATGTGACTTAGAGAGGGCGACCCTGTTGATCCAATAGACACTTCTGTTGATAGGACAAGTCTAATATAAGTAAAGGAAGATTCCCCATTGTGGAATCATATCCTTCATGTGAGTTTGGAAATTTCAGCAAGTACATTTACTTGGGATAAGTGCACACCTCTCTTGGGCGCTAGTCCTCTAGGGTTTGAGCACCCTCTTATGTTCTAGGTATTTCTTGGTGATGAAGGTATTTCTCTTGAAGAATATAGCAAAGGATTTGGCTGGGTTTTCTTCCCTTGCTGAGAAGGGTTTCCTAGGATACTTCTTGTGTTCTTGTGCATGGTGCTTCTTCTTGATGAGTTTGGATTTCAGCAAGAGTGTTGTTGATCCAAACCTATATCATTATAGTGTTGATGATGAGAGACTGATTTTTATGACTTACTCAGAAAGCGTTGTTGTCAGATACACGTAATCCTTGACTTTCAAATTTGAGATGAAGAATCTGAGTATGATGCACTACTTCTTGGGAGAAGAAGTATGACATAGGATCGATGAGATTTTCCTGAGTCAAGGAAAATATACAGTAAAGAAGTTCAAGTATGACAGAATGAAAAATCCATTGTGATGGATTTAAAGAAGAATATTGATGATGATTCATACGAGACTGATTGGATCACTGATGTATCTGGCTAACACCATACTTGATTCATGCCATGCAGTGAATGTGCTTAGTCATTTCATGAGTCAACCGAGACAGACTCACTAGACAACAACAAAATATATATTAAGATATATACGAGGCACAATTTGATATGGCCTAAGATATGCCTCCAGTGTGAACTTGAGTTTGTAGGATATGCCAATTCAGATTGAGCAGAAAGTATAGTGGACCAGAAGGGCACATCCGATTGATTATCTAACATGGAGTTTTCCATAGTTTCCTGATGAAATAGGAAATGAAATATCTATGGTCTTGAATACCATAGAAGAAGAGTATGTACCATTGAGTGTGCGAAGCAGTATGGCTTCACAAACTTTTGATAGATTTACTTTATCATGAGATGGACCCTATGATGATAACCAAGAGCCATGTATAAATCTCCTTGAGAACCTAGGGTTTCCTAATGGATCGAAACATGATGAGATGAATTATTCTTATAATAGATATATGATGCAGAAGAAAATTGTACACATGCAGTACCTTCCTACACATGATCAGATTGCAGACATCTTCACCAAACCAATTTGGTGAAAAATGCCTTCCTAGTTGAGAGGGAATATTGATGACTCCATCCAAGAAAAAATTTAGAGTACATCCGTGTGAGACTTGGCATGATGAAGAATGCCTCCCTAGCTTAGAGTTAGTGTTGATGATTGCAGCTATGCGAGACATTCTCTAGATTACAAACTTGGTGGATCATTGCAACTATGTGAGTATTTCTCTCAGCTTACCAACCTGAGAGAAAGCCCCTAAGAAGGGTACGTGGTTCCTTCCTAAGACAGAGATAGGAACGTAGAGATGACTTCCTCCATTCAAATAGTTGATAAGAAATCGATATGATTATCCAGTGGGAAAGGCGATTTGTTGAGTTAGATGTGCATGTGGCTGAGCATAAGGTGAACGTGTGAAATCCAAAAGTTTTGGGTGCATCGTCATGTGAATAGAAATGAAGATGATGTATTATCCTCCTTTGAGCAGTAGAGTTGACAAAAAGACTCCATATGATTCTCCTATGTGATGCAGTGGGAAAGAAGATCTGTAGAGTGGACGTGCCCGTGGACGAGCACAGGTGAACGTGTGAAGATCTGGTTCTTCTGTGTAATGCAGTGAACCAAAGATATGACATCCATATGGATGTACCTCTAGTGGATGAGAACTAGTGGGTGTATCAGATCCCTTGCTATATATTGTTCAAGAGTCAGACCTACCTGTAACCCTAATTGTTATGTAAAGGGTACATGTCGACCCCACCTTAATTTGATTAATAATAAATGTAAAATATAATTAATCTGGTTAATATTATTAATAATTATAATTATTATTATTATAATTATAATTATAATGTGACTTAGAGAGGTCGGCCATGTTGAGCCAATAGACACTTATGTTGATAGGACAAGTCTAATATAAGTAAAGGAAGATTCCCCATTGTGGAATCATATCCTTCATGTGAGTTTGGAAATTTCAGCAAGTACATTTACTTGGGATAAGTGCACACCTCTCTTGGGCACTAGTCCTCTAGGGTTTGAGCACCCTCTTGTGTGCTAGGTATTTCTTGGTGGTGAAGGTATTTCTCTTGAAGAATATAGCAAAGGATTTGGTTGGGTTTTATTCCCTTGATGAGAAGGGTTTCCCAGGATACTTCTTGTGTTCTTGTGCATGGTGCTTCTTCTTGTGATGTTGGTTGCTGCAACATTTATGGTTATGGTTAAATTCTAAAAATGAAATGAACTTCATGCTTAACCTAGCTTATTGAAAAATCAACAACTCCTACTCTAAAACATTAGATTAAACAAATTCATCTATAGTAGACAAGCATATGTAAATATACACAAAATAGAAGGAAATAGGCCAAGTATATTATTAAAATGAGACCCTAAAGAGAATACTTACAAACATGGATGATGATGCAACATTCTTACAAGATCCCCTCATCCATCCCTTGCACGATGCTCCCAAGATCATAAGTTTGATATCCAAAGCTTCCTTCTCTTCTCCATGGAAATCCCTCATTATATAGGATTTGGAGGCTTAACCACCATGGAGAAGATCACTCATTAGATCCACTAAAATGGGATCTCCAAGATTTTTAGGGAGAAATTATATCTTCAAGGATTTTAGGGAGAAAATATCTCTCAAGGATTTTAAGGAGGAAATATCTCTCAAGATCCACCAAATTAGGATTTTGGTTTAAGAAAATATCTCAACCTCTCCTTAAAAATAGGAAATTAAATGTGAGGTGGATTCTCACACTAAATTAATTTCCTTTTTATGAATATTAATAATTAATTCATGTGCACATAGTATGTTGACCTTCATATAATATATTTTTCCTTTGCATTGACTAGGGATTGTGAAAAATGTTCTTTCATGGTGTTAGTGTATGTAACACTTTCATGACACTTGTGACACTTAGGGTGAGGTACTTAAGTGTGTCATTTTGGTGTGTAACATATTTCCCCCTAAAGTGTGAGGTCAAAAGAGAAATTGATGGCCGAAACACTTTACAATTCTTCAATGCAAGGGCGTGGAGTTGGAGAACCTAGAAGAAGTTGCAAATAACCATAAACAAATATTAATATATGTTCCATTTCCTAGGAAAGAATACCTATTCTCGGAATACGAGATGACTCAAAGCACAATTGCCGACCAATACACTGCGGATCCATGAAAAATATTGACTAAGGATATGGCCACCAAAGATACAATGTGGATCCATATGTCCATGAAATGAATTGATCATAGCCACACAAAATACACAGTTGAGATATGAGATGATAAAACATAGCCACATACCAATACAATGTGGATCTATGTGACAGTATATATATCATCATGCTCAAATGATCTCCTTTGCAACCTGGGCAAAGAAGATAACAGAGTGAACGCTCATCCCAGGGTCTTTGTCCCAATCCCGATGTGGTACGAATCTAGCCATGTGAATAGATGTTTTGATGTCAAACATGATAGAAACCACTTGGTTACCAGCCATTGATGTATATTGTTAACAAGTGCAAGGGAAAACACCAAAGATGTCAATGAATCCTAAGGCACCCTAGTACATTTCAATGAATGTGAATAAATGAGTTAAGGTTGAACATTCGTGAAATCATCCGATTAGAGGTCAATGATGTAAAATCACTGTCGAAAGCGAGGAGGCCTGCCATTGAGGCATGCGTGTCCCAATGTACTAACTAGTTTCTAAGTCTAATTCCTAGATGATGTGTTGAAGTTGATAGGAAAAGACTCGTTGAAGGAGGGCCTTGATGTATCCCCCATCATTGACACGAAACTGACATAGGAAAGTGATGTAATATGGTGAATTGAAGGAGTATGAACTCACATTGGAAATGGAAACTGGAAATATTGCATATGGATAGTTTGAAGTGAAAATTCCCTTGAACATGATGAGGCATGACAACTTGAACATGCTCGATAGAACTCACCTTCGGTAAGTTCCTCTTCCTTTATCTAACGAACTTTAAGAAGTAAGGGTTCGTTCCCATATGGGTCCTTCAATGTGTAGTTTTGAAAGTCTAGAAAAGAAAAACTCGGTGGTTTTTTATGTTTAGAGAGTCTAAAAATAACTTAAAAGCGACTCCAAGGTTGTCCTTTTTCCTAATTTTAGTCTCCGAGGTCCAAAAAGAGATAAACTATTGCTCGGAAGATGCCCTTTTGAATATTTTAATGAGTGCAAAAGGAAGCAAGGTCAATCAAAAATATTTTCATGTTTAGAGAGTCTAAAAAGACCTTAAAGAAAATTGTTGTCCCTAGGTTATGGAAGGAAGCGAAGAATGAGGAAGAAAAGGGAAAAAACGAGCTTTGCGGGAGACATAGTGACTGTTACTGGGTCAAAGTGAGCAAAAGAATAGAAAATATGGAGCGAAGTGAGAAAAAGAAAGGCGTTGGATGAGGAGATCAAGGACGACATATCGGCAAGGGAGAGGGATAGAGGATGAATCAGAAAGTGGGAAAATCCACAGTTGGATGCTTTGGAACACCGCGCGAGAAGGAAGGAAAGACAGGCTGGCGAAGCCTGAAAAAAGAGGGTCAAGTTGATCTAGGGTTTTGGCACCTAGGTTTTACCCAAAGGCTGTCGATGAGGTATTTTAATGTATAAATAAAGGTTAAGAGGACCTGGGTTAGGTGGGTCATTGAGTATTGGTATGATATTGTTATTGATCTAGCTCTATTATTGTGTGAGAGATTATCAAATTGGGGGAGAGAAGTGATAAGAGAGAGAGCCTTCTGGTATTGTAAGATCTTCAACTGTGTGCAAATATCGAGTCCTGCAGCTGGGTGCGCATGAAGGGAAGAGAAAGAGAGAGAAGAAAGAAGATATGCTAGTTGACAGCGCATACAAGAATTGCATGCTTTTCCTTAATAAATCATAAGCATAGTTCTATGGACGTAGCCCTAGAGAGAGGGTGAACCACATATACCCTATGTTGTGGATGTGTGATTGATGCTTTGATCTTTGTTGCTGTTGTATTATTTTTTTCTTGTTGTGTTAGATCAGATCTATAGCTGCAAAGGAAGGATCTAGCTAGTTTATGTTAGATGCATGTTATGTTGTTGTTGCAATAAGAACCACTTGATATTCCCCTGGTTGTAGACATCTATGTCCTACAACCCCCTCATACCTGCTTCGGGTGAGACTGCATTTGCTTCATAGGTGCTACCGAAAGGGCCAGTAGCTAGGGCTTGTTGATGCGCTCTTGGAGCTGAACCCTGGGTCTGCCCCTGTGCCAACAAAAACTCCAGGGGGTGTATTTTTTGTATAATCTTTATGAGTCTGAAAAAGTGATAAAAGTATACTCAGTCACATTCTCATGTATTTACGAGAACAATAAAGAAGAAAGACTAAGCTTAGAATTGGTTTTATTTTTACACAAGCTTGAAACAAAATTAAACTATGCTTTTAATTGTTGAAAAGTCAACAAGAAACATGTGTCTAATTTACTTTTCCCTTAAATAAATTGGACAATAAATAATGGTTCATCGTTGCACTGTTACCACACATAAGATTCCCTTTGATGCAGCAGAATATTGTGTCTCAGGCAGAAGCTTTGGATATCGCCATGAAGCTTGAATCAACACCGATGGGAGAATCTAGCTCAGGCATTAGCCAGATCATGAGCCAACTAACTATTTTGTCTTGACAGGTTGAAGATATGAAGAAAGATAGGCAAAAATACAAAAGGGGAGATATATGGTGTGTCAGATGCAGATCTAAAGGCCATGATAAGGAACACTTCCCTTTATTTCATGAGTACTTGGCATCAGGAGCACCGATCCCCTTAAAGCAAGTTAACCTACCATGGTGCGAGGTATGCAGAAATAGGCATCGCCTAGGTGAGTTCTATTACATGCAAAAGTATTTTTAGACACTCACAAACTTGTATTGTACATTCTATAAATCAGTGGGGCATGATGATCAAGATTATAGAGCTTATGATCTCATGCATGAAAGGTTGAGAGACATATAAAATATTCAAGGAAAAGTACAATAAGAGGGAAACACTCCGCAGTACAACTCTCCGGGGAGAGGAAATTTCACTCCTCGCGGTGGCTACAGAGAACGAGGACAAGGAGGAAGTACGGGCCGAGGTTGAGGACAAATAATCTGTTACAATTGCGCGTAGCTAGACCATTTAGCAAGGGATTGTCAGAATCCTTGCACAACCTGTAGTTACTATAACTCCTTCGAGCATGTCATAGAAGAATGCCCTATGCTACCAGCTAAACTTCAGGGAAAATGAGGACCCCAGCAAAACCCACAAGTACAACTGATAGATGTTGAACCTCGTGGAGCAGACCCTAGAGTCGTTGTTATTACTCGAGGAGGTGCTGCTACAGGAGAAGATAGAGCAACCCAAGGAAGGACTGAAAATGACCACATAATATGGAAAGCTATAGAAAATACCCCAATGTTCGATGCTAAGAAAGAAAGGAAGATATTTGAGGAGGCAAGGAAAGAGTTCAAAGGAGATCAAGGATATTCATCAAAGAGACAACCAAAAATCAAAGAATATGGTATGCCTCAGGTGTTTGATCCGTCTTCATCACAAAAAGAAGAGAAACAAGTAAGAAATCTCATGGAATTCTCTCACACTTGTGTTAAGTTGATTCAAGATAAAGGCGTTGTACAATAATTACAAGATTTAATCAAGCAGTATGAACTAGGAAAAATAGACCCCTTGCTGAATAGAGAAGTGCACCAAATTGGAAAAAGGAGAAGGAAAAATAAATAATTACACTTGGATGCTCAGATAGAAGAGTATGAGATAGACTATGTGGTCCTTGACTTAGGGTTAGAAGTCAATGTCATGACAAAGCATATGTGGGCATTGATGGGAAAACCCAAGCTGATATATTCCCCTATCAGGCTTTGCATGGCTAACCAGCAAGCTATCATCCCATTTGGATGATAGAGCATGTCCCAGTGGACATCGATGGGGTAAGAACCTTTGTAGATTTTGAGGTAATTGAAATTGTTGATGATAGATGCCCTTACCCTTTGTTGTTAGGAATTGATTGGGCCTTCAATAATTCCACTGTTGTTGATTTAAAGAAAAAATGCATGAAATTTGAGAAAGCTGGCCTTAGGGTTGTTGCACCTTTAGATCTAAATGAAGGTCCATGATACACATAACCTATCAGAGAAGATGACCACACATTTGAATTGGAAAACATCTACAAATTAACAGCCAGACAACAGGATTATATCAACCCTACAGTTGACAGAAATCTGAGCTGGCGAAGTGCCAGCGCATGTTCATTTGATTCAATAGAAGCGTTGGAGAATTGGAAGAACCAGATGTACGAAGTATCTACAAGAATATGTGCTAGGCTAACTAGAGAATTTCACTGGATTGACACAATAGTGAGTAATCTACTCACATTTGATGGACTAAACCCCTTAGAAAACTTCTTGTCATAATTTAAGACAAGTGTACCAACACAACAAAGGCTATTGGCAATGGATGAGGCCATGAAAGATACACCAGCAAGATGGTGGGGGACACATAATAACAATATTATAGACTAGACACAATGTCGAACTCTGATGACAACACAGTTCTCAGTACAAGAAGGAAGCTGCGAAGCATGGTACACAGGTCAAAGCTGCCCAAAGGACCATGTACGAAGCTGCGAAGAGGCCTGTAGTGACATTCCTAGAGAACAATGGGTACACAGATTCGTCAATACACTAGATACCACCTCGATTAACTGGTACCTTCAAGTAGAGTTGTGCCTCGTCACTTCAGAATGGGAAGGTATGATCTAGAATTTTATAACCACCTTTTGGTTTGACAGTGAATTTCCTTTTGTAGATCAAGCACTATAGATGATGAGACATAAAGTATTTGAGGAGGCATCTAGCCTCCCCTTGAAGAAAGAAGTGGATGAATGGACTGCGCCTCTCCAGAAACTACAAACGTGCTACAACATCAATGTCGACAAAGACAATGATCCAAGGAAGTCAAATATCACAGAAACAGAAGGTCAAAGAGATGTGGAAGGTCCAGGAGTGGAACTGCCATTCATTGAACAACTGATAAAGATAAATAAATTCAATATCAAGACAGAGGAGACACTGAAGATTTCCAATGTCAGAGGTTACTGGGACGCTGCTACCATTGAAAAAATCACATAATTATTGCATGAGTATCGGTACTTGTTCTCGACCAAGTTCACTGATATGAAGGGAATCAAAGGATCTATGGGAGAAATGAGAATAACTTTGAATCCAGACACCAATCCATTCAAGAAAATACCCTATAGATTGAACCCTAAATATAAGGAAAAATAGAAGATTGAGCTCGACAGAATGTTGGAAGCAGGGATTACTAAACCTGTTGAAGAGTCGGAGTGGATCAGCTCCATGGTAGTGCAAGATAAGAAGATAGGTGAGATCAGAATTTGCGTAGATCTCAGGAAGCTAAATAATGCTTGTCTACATGACCCCTTCCCTACACCTTTCACAGACGAAGTGTTGGATAACGTGGGAGGCCAAGAAGTATACTCTTTTACAGATGGTTTTCAGGATAACGTCAGATCTGTATTGCCAAGGAGGACCATCATAAAACTATGTTTGCCATAGAGTGGGGATCCTACCAATACACAGTAATGCCATTTGGACTGAATAATTCCCCAACCATCTTTTCCAGGGTGGTGGTTGAAGCATTCAAAGAATTTTTGCATAAGTTTTTAGAAGCATACTTTGATGACTGGACTGTTTTTAGTTTGTTGAAAAATCATATTGAATGTCTAAGGCTAATGTTGGATAAATGCAGGTAGTGTCAAATTGCTTTGATTTTGAAGAAGTGCATATTCTTCTCACCATTTGGAGTATTATTAGGTCATATTTTATGCAAGAAAGGATTGTTGGTGGATCCATCCAAAATCACAATTATAGTTGATTTACCACCACCTACATCAGTCAAACAACTACGCACTGTGCTAGGACATACTGGCTATTACAAGAAATTTATCAAAGGATATGATTAGATTAATGCACCAATGGAGAGGTTATTAAAGAAAGACCGTCGGTTTGGTTGGACAGACGAATTCCAGTAGAGCTTTGAAACAATGAAATAAAAGATGGTCACTGCGCCTATTCTAGTCTTTCCCAATTGGAGCAAGGAATTTCATGTGCATGTTGATGCATCTTCTATTGCATTAGGAGCAGTACTAGCACAACCTGGAGAAGGGGACATTGATCATCCATTATCATTTTCCATCATAAATCTCTCCACAGCTGAAATCAATTACACTACTATAGAGAGAGAGGGACTAGCCATGGTGTATGCATTACAGAAATTTCGCCACTACTTGTTGGGAGGACACTTTAAAATGTTTACTGATCACTTCGCACTGAAATACTTAGTCAACAAGCTAGTGTTGGGGGGGAGAATATGCAGATGGCTTCTCCTATTTCAAGAATATGATTTTGAGATCATAGTTAAGCCAGGAAGAATGAATAAGGGCCCAGACCACCTATCGAGGTTGGAGCATGGAAAAGAACCTACCAGTCTAGAGGACACACTACCAGATGCACAATTTCTCACCATTAGAAATATTGATGACCACTTCGCAGACATAGTCCATTTTCTGTCAACAAGAATAGCTCCAACAGAATACACAATTCCGCAGAAGAAACAACTAGTGGTGCGCGCTGCATATTTTTCACTGATAGCTGGTTAGCTATATAAAATGGGACCTAACGAGATCCTAAGAAGGTGTGTGATGGATGCATAAAGCCCTATGATCCTCGAAGAATCTCATGAAGGAATTATAAGAGGACATTATGCAGGAAAAGCAACTGTGTAGAAGGTTCTGCGAGCTGGCCTTTGGTGGCCTACATTACACAGAGATGCTAAAGAATATACCAGAGCATACAATGTATGCCAGCGAGTTGGAAAACCATCTCGAAGAGATGAGATGCCATTAGCACCGTAGATGACCCTACAAGAATTTGAAAAATGGGCCATTGACTTTGTGGGACCCATAAACCCACCAAGAAAGCACATAGGAGCAAGATATATTATCACTGCGATAGAATACCTGACTAGATGGGCCAAAGCAAGAGAAGTCAAGGACTGTAGTGAAACTACAGCTGCGTGGTTTATATTTGATGACATAATAACCAGGTTTGGATGCCCTAAGGTCCTTATGAGTGATCAAGGTACACACTTCATCAATAAGACAATTGAAGCCCTGACTGAAGAATTTGCAGTCCACCATCAGAAGAGTACACCTTATCATCCACAAGAAAACGAAACGGTTGAAGCATTCAACAAGATCTTTGAGATATCATGGACAAATATTTGAAGTGTGAACAGGGATGACTGGGATTTAAGAGTACCAGCAATACTTTGGGCTTATAGAACCACTTGCAAGAAATTAATAATGCAGACCCCTTTCAACTTGGTTTATGGTCTTGAAGTTGTTGTCCCAATGGAGTACTTGGTACCAAGCTTAAGAATTGTTGCATTTACAAACATGGATGATACTGGTGCCATTCATGAGAGGCTAGCACAGTTGGTCGAACTAGAAGAATACAGATTCATTGCAGGCTTCCATCAACAAATTCATAAGGAATGAGAAAAGGCCTATCATGACAGACACATCAAGAAGAAGATATTTAGGCAAGGTGATTTAGTCCTGCTATATGCCAGTAAGTTTATCAAACACCCTGGGAAGTTCAAAATGCATTGGCTTGGACCATATGAGATTGCCTATATTACAAAAGGAGGAGTTGCGCAGCTAAAGACATTGAAAGGAGATTGGAAGGAAGGCTTGGTGAATGGGAGTCTGCTGAAATTGTGCTATGAAAACCAACTACCTCACATCTCTCAGTAGAATCAAGAAGACAAGGTTCTAGGTACCAGGTGCAGTTGAAACTGGGTACCAAACACAGAAAATATAGTCTACACAAGGATGGAAAGGAGGCATAAAGAAAAAATCAAGGGCTGCAGTGCGCAGTCAAAAGTCAAAGAAAAACAAGAGGATCAGATCTCAAGTGCCTCGGGACGAGTCATAGGTGAGTGTTGGGGGCTTGTTTGGCCTGGGTTATGGAAGGAAGTGAAGAATGAGGAAGAAAAGGGAAAAAGAGAGATTCACAGGAGAAACAATGACTGTCACTGGGTCGAAGCGAGAAAAAGAACAGAAAAGATGGAGCGAAGTGAGGAAAATAAATTTGTTGGATGAGGAGATTGAGGACGACAGATCAACAAGGGAGAGGGATCGAGGATGACTCAGAAAGTTGAGAAAATCCACCGTTGGATGCTTTGGAACACTGCATGAGAAGGAAGGAAAGACAGGCTGGCGAAGCCCAGAAAAAGAGGGTCAAGTTGACCTAGGGTTTTTGTATTTAGGGTTTTGGCACCTAGGTTTCGGCCTAAGGCTGTCGGTGAGGTATTGTAATGTATAAATAAAGGTCAAGAGGACCTGGGTCAGGTGGGTCATTGAGTATTGGTATGATATTGTTGTTGATCTAGCTCTATTATTGTGTGAGAGATTATCGTATTGGGGGAGAGAAGTGCTGAGAGAGAGAGCCATCTAGTATTGTAAGATCTTCATATGTGTGTGAATATTGAGTCCTACAGTTGGGTGCATAGGAAGGGGAGAGAAAGAGAGAGAAGAAATAAGATCTGCTAGTTGAGAGCGCATACAAGAACTGTATGCTTTTCCTTAATAAATCATAAGCACAGTTCTGTGGATGTAGACCTAGAGAGAGGGTGAACCACGTATACCCTGTGTTGTGGATGTGTGATTGATGCATTGATCTCTGTTGCTATTGTATTATTGTTTTCATTGTTGTGTTAGATCAGATCTATGACTGTGAAGGAAGGATCTAGCTAGTTTATGATAGATGTATGTTATGTTGTTGTTGCAATAAGAACCACTTGATACTCCCCTGGTTGTAGACATCTCTGTCTTGCAACCCCCTCATAGCTACTTCAAGTGAGACTGCATCTGCTTTGCAGGTGCTTCCGAAAGGGCCAGTAGCTAGGGCTTGTTGGTGTGCTCTTGGAGTTGAACCCTAGGTATGCCCCTGTGCCAACAAAAACTCCATGAGGTGCCTTTTTTGTATAACATTTACGAGAACGAAAAAGTGATAAAAGTATACTCAGTCACATTCTCATGTATTTACGAGCACGATAAAGAAGAAAGACTAAGCTCAGAATTGGTTTTATTTTTACACAAGATTGAAACAAAATTAAACTATGCTTTTAATTGTTGAAAAGTCAACAAGAAACATGCGTCTAATTTACTTTTCCCTTAAATAAATTGGACAATAAATATTAGTCTATTATCTCATTTATAACTGAGTGATTTGGCATTGTAACAAAATTATAATTGTAGTTAAGTGAGTTAAGCTTAGTTGTACTAGTTGTAACTAAACTTGCACTAGTGAGAGTTCAATGAATTAATTATTCATTAATTCACAATCAGTGAACTCACATGCAACTGAAGATTCGCCACAGTTAACTACATGCATGTCAGATCTAATGGAGACCCAGTTGAGATAACATGTGAAAGGGATAGTTTGGCTATCAGTTGTGATTTGAGTGAAGTTCACTCATGCAATCACACATGCAATGGATATGCTCATGAGCATGTGCAAACTAAGCAATTTGAATTCATTGTGAGAATTCTAATTACAGGGGATTGTGCATA
>JASDQU010501319.1:23626-38244 GCA_032191745.1 Picea mariana | reverse complement strand
TGACTAAATAAGGGGTCATATCCTCCTACCAGTTGGTGTTGGTGAACTAGGGTGTGGGTGCATCCTGATCAATCGGTGCTGATAAAAAAGGAAGTACGTCTTCCTTCTATGTAACATGTAAAACAAATTTTGCAGTTAATAGAAAAGCTTTTGTGGTTTTTCCCATTTGGGTTCCACGATAAAATATTGTGTCAAAATTTTGTTTGCATAAATAAAAGAAAATTGATAAAATTATTGTGTCACTGATTCACCCCCCCTCTCAGTGACAAGATCTGATCCTTCAATTGGCATCAGAGTGGGTCTCTTCACAAAAGGTTTAAATCACTTGAAGAGGAATATACATCAGAATGGATCAACAGTTGAAGATGTCATCAAAAATCCCTCTATTTAATGGTGAATACTATGTCTTATGGAGTGTTAGAATGAAAAGCTATATAATGTCCATTGGACTGGAAGTATGGAAATTAGTTGAAAAGGGATATGATGTTCCAAAATCCACGCCCACAGAAGCAGAAGACATGGAAAAGTTTTGGGAACATTCAAAAGCCTTAAACACACTACAAGATGGACAGAGTAAGAAAAATCTTGCTAAGGTACTAAACTATAATAATGCAAAACAACTCTGGGATAAATTGGAAACTATATATGTAGGAGATACCAAGGTTAAGAGGGCCAAACTCCAGACTCTCAAAGTACAATATGAAGGCCTAAAAATGAAATATGAGGAGAATATCTATGAGTACTTCGAAAGAGTTGATAATACGATTAATTCAGTTAGAGGATTAGGAGTAGAAGTATCAGACAATGAGCTAGTTGAAAAAACTCTAACACTACCTATTCTATACAATCCTAAAGTGTCCGCTCTTGAAGATCGAGAAAATATAGATAAAATCACCATGGATGAACTGTATAGAATCCTCACAGCCTATGATTTAATATTAGGTCATGAGAATCACTCACAAGGAGAGGCAACCTTCAAGGTACTCAATAAATCAAAGAATCAAAAGCATAAACTTCAATCCAGCCATGATGAAAAATCTGATGTGGAAGAAGCAAATTTCATTAAAAAACCTCAAAAAGGATCAGGGAAGTACAAAGACAAGCTTCCTTTCAAATGTTTTAACTGTGGCAAGGTTTTCCATTTTGCATCCAAGTGTCCCTATCCTAAGGATGACCCTAAAAATGAAGAAAACAAAATCAAACAATACAAGAAAAAGTGAAAACCCAACTACAAGAAAAAAAATTTACAAAGGGAAAAATAACTTTTACTCAAAAGAAGAAAACAACAGTTCATCAGAGTCTAGTGACAGTGATGATGATGAAGTCCTTTTTATAGGTATTGAAGATTCTAATGATATAGAAGACATTAAACATGAGAAGGAGTCAGAAGATGAAGCATAAGTTAATATGGAAGAAGAACTTCTCAGTGCCTTGGATGAATTAAAAAATTCAAAACCAGATATAGACAGCTGAAAAGTTTTGTAGTTGAACAAAAGGAAAAACATGAACAGAAAGAAGAGGAGATGGAAAAACTTATGAGCAACCTGAAAAACCAAATCCTAGAAGAAAATAGGATCGAAGAAAGTCTGAAAAAAGTCTCTTAAAGAAAAAAAAATAACCTGTGAAAGAATGCAGGCAAAAATAGTTCACCTAAGAAAAGAACTGGATGCAAAGCTCATTCAAACAAAATATGAAAATAGCTTTAAAATATTAGATAAGATTATTACCACACAAAGGGATTCAGGTAATAAAAATGGAATAGGTTATTCTCAAGAAGAAAGCTGAGTTAATTCAAAATATTATGCAGATACTCTCCTGAGTACATTCAAGAAGAAAAATGAAGAGAAGACAAGAAATGACCAGAACTCCAAGGGACCACTTCCACCCATCAAGAAGCAAGATAAGACAATACCAAAGAAGTTCTATCAAAATAGGTATCCTCACATTTTCTTTGGTTATTGCTTTGCATGCTCTAATTTCAGACACAAAGCTATGAATTGTAGAGCATATAGAAGGAAAAAATTGAGGGTTAAGAACTATAACCGTAAAGATAACCAAGCAGTAAATCAAGTCAAAAGGAGAAACTATAACTCCTTTTCACCTCTACAAGAAGTGGACCTAGAATGCTTAAGATTCAATAACTATGGGAATGAAGCCAGTAATTACAAATTAATGGAAGCCTCATAACAACCAAGATTCATTAGAGAGAAAAAGAATCTTTGGAAAGAAAAAACACCAAAAAAGAAATGTCTTATTGCCTTAAAATCCCAAAATAAAGAGGATCTCTGGTATGTTGACAGTGGGTACTCAAAACATATGACATGTAACAAGAACAAGTTTTTAGACTTGAATAAACAAAAGGGTAAAGTTATATTTGGCGATAATGCTTCAAGTAACATACTTGGGAAAGGCATTGTGAGTTTGGGAAAAGACAAAGCCATAAATGTGCTACTTGTCAAAAAAATAAAGCCTAGTTTATTAAGTGTCAGCCAAACCTGTGATCAACTGCACTTTTGCATCTTTGATTCCTAGAAATGTGAGATTAGGATAGAAGACACAGGAAAATTAGTTGGTACTGCTCCTAGAACTCCCGAAAATGTATATATACTAGATACAAAATTGAATGAGGAATGTCATATAAATATAGTAGATGAAAGTTGGCTATGACATAGAAGGTTGGGGCACATTAACTTTGACAATCTAGTAAAAGTCAACAATCTTGGTGTAGTAAGAAACTTTCCAAAGATCATAAAGCCCTCAAATACTATGTGTAGACATTGCCAACTAGGGAACAAAACTAGAATAAGGTTCAAAGCAAAAGAATACACAACCTCAAAAACTTTAGAGCTTGTTCACACTGACCTATGTGGACCTACAAGGACCAAGAGTTTGCAAGGAGAGTCTTACTTTATGTTTTTCATTGATGATTTTACTAGAATGGGTTGGATATGTTTTCTCAAAGAAAAATCAGAAGCACTTAACAAATTCAAAGCCTTTAAAATCCTTGTTGAAAATGAAAAGGAGACAAAAATCGAATGTCTTAGATTAGACAATGGTGGTGAGTTCACCTCAAAAGAGTCTGATCTCTTCTGTGAAACCCATGGAATAAAAAGGCAATTCTCTGCTGGAACACCTCATCAAAACAAGATTGTTGAGAGAAAGAATAGAACAGTTCAGGAGGCTGCAAGGACTATGCTCAATGAAGCAAAACTGTCTGATGGATATTGGAGGGAAGTTGTAAGGACAATAATATACATATTGAACAGAGGTCATCTTAGGGTTAATAGTGATAAGACTCCTTATGAACTATGGTTTGGAAGAGCTCCATCGGTAAAATACTTCAAGGTCTTTGGAAGTAAATGTTACATCAAAAGACTTGATGAGAATCTTGGAAAATTTGATGCCAAATCTGATGAAGGTATTTTTCTTGGATATGCTTCTAACAAGAAAGAATACAGATGCTACAATCTCATATTAAATAAGATTGTTGAGAGTGCAGATGTCAAGGTGGATGATCTTAAAACAATAAGGATAAAAAATCAAGAGACTATACTTGACAATGAAGATGAAGATGATGATGAGTCAGTTGGTACACAAGAAGAAGAAGTAGAAGAGGATAAATAAGAAATGGAATATGATGATATGCATACGAGTGAAGACAAAGAAGATATTCAAGAAGAGATAAGAAATAAATTCCCAAGAAGAGACACAAAGACACCCTCAAGAATGCCTCAAAAGAATCATCCTGAAGAACTGATTATTGGAGATATGAATGATGGAGTGCGCACAAGAAGACAACTACTGTATCAAACAGAAATAACATTGTTGTCACATATTGAGCCCAACTAAATCAAAGAGGCATGTAAAGACAAGAATTGGGTCAAATCTATGAATGAAGAATTGGACCAAATTGAAAAAAATCAAACTTGGGAACTAGTTCCAAGACCAAAAAAAAAAATGTCATTGGAACTAAATGGGTGTATAAAAACAAATTGAATGGGAATGGGCAAGTAATCAAGAACAAAGCCATATTGGTATGTAAAGGATATGCTCAAGTTGGAGTATACTATGAAGAAACCTTTTCACCTATGGCCAGATTAGAGGCAATTAGGATGTTCCTAGCTTTCTCCAACTACAAAAAATTTAAAGTGTACCAAATGGATGTCAAGTCAACATTTCTCAATGAAAACTTAGAAGAGGAAGTCTATATTGAGCAACCAAAAGGGTTTCAATTAACTAACAAAGGAGAATATTTCTATAAACTAAAGAAAGCACTACATGGGCTAAAACAAGCACCTAGAGCATGGTATGCAAGGCTAGATTCTTACTTACAAAAACAAGGCCTCAAAAGGGGATCAATAGACAACAATTGTTATTGTAAAATTGATGGTAATAGCATGATTATTGTGGAAGTATATGTTGATGATATTATATTTGGCAGTGATGATGAAAAAATGAGTAAGGACTTTGCTAGGATAATGCAACAAGAATTTGAAATGTCTTTGCTTGGTGAACTGAATTTCTTTCTTGGACTACAAATAATATAGTACAGAAGAGGAGTCTTTATACATCAATCTAACTATGTTAAATATATGCTTAAGAGATTCAAGTTAGAGGATTGCAAACCTGTTAGTACACCTATGATAGTTGGATGCATGCTAAGCAAGGAAGATGAGTCCAAAGATGTAGATCCAAAACACTACAGATCAATGATTGGGAGTTTACTCTATGTAACAGCTTCTAGAGCTGATGTCAAGAAAGCAGTTGGGATGGTGGCTAGATTCCAAGAAGCACCAAAGGAGAGCCATGTTCAAGATGTAAAAAGAATCTTCAGGTACTTGAAATGAACCATATATCTTAGTTTGTGGTACCCTAGCAAGGATTCATTCACTTTATAAGCCTATTCAGACGCTGATTGGGTAGGTAGTGTAGATGACAGAAAACGTACAAGTGGAGAAGCATTCTTTTTGGGAGAATCACTGGTAGCTTGGATAAGCAAGAAACAATCCTCAATTTCATTGTCTAGCACCGAAGCTGAGTATATTGCAGCAACATAATGTTGCACACAAGTGGAATGGATGAAACAAACCCTACAAGACATCCAAATAGTATTTTAAGAACCTACTATTATCCACTATGATAATACAAGCGCTATAAGTCTCTCCAAGAACCTTGTCCAATACTCAAAATCGAAACACATTCCCATAAAGTACCACTATCTAAGAGATCAGGCTAAAAATAAGAAAATTAAATTGGAATATGTTCCAACACAAGAACATGTGGAAGATATTTTCACAAAACCCTTAAGTAGAGATGTATTTGAATATCTCAAGCACAAATTGGGAGTAATCCTTTTTCCAACCTAAATCTCTCAAAATAAATAAAAATGCATAAATTGGCACCAAATCAGGGGGAGACAACAATCATAGGAGGGGAAACCCTTTTCCATTGATGTCAAAGGGGGAGAATAGCTTCAGAGGAGAGAAGCATCATCACAGGGGGAGATTGTGTATGAAGCTTGTGAGTTGCCATCAATGACAAAGGGGGAGATTGTTGGACATAGTTTCATTGTTGTATTCTCATTGATGTCAACAGTCGATATCATTGATGTGAAGATATGAAGAGATTAAATCTCAGGAGATTTAACGAATGAAGATAAAATATCATAAGAGATGGTGCGTTGAAACTCAATAGGTATGGCACGATGAAACTCAGATCAAATCAAGGCCGTTGATGCACAATCACCAGATCAACGGAAGGGATGAATTGCGGAGAGCGAAAGAAGAATTAAACTACTTGCTAGTTACAATACCTCAATCGGTCTAGATCACCAGATCTCATAAACCCAAATATCGATGATTGTGGTTGATCTAACAAATGATTAGATTAAGTCGGATTAATTCATGATCGTCAGATGCGTAATCGCCAGATCAACGACAGGGATATATTGCGGATATCGAAAGGAGAATTAAATGTCGTGCTATTTCCAATCCCACAATTAGTCAATACCATTAGATCTTATAGCCTCAAATATCGACGATTGTGGTTGACTCACCAACAAAGCACAACTTCAAATTGCAGAGTTTTGGTGATGAGTTAAATCACTCACAAGTTATGGTTCCACAATCATCCTTGATCGTTGATCTGCTTCGAATGTCTTCACGACCGTTGGATCACTTTTTAGTGGAAGGACAGGATAAGATGAAAAAATCTAAGGATTCAATTATCCGAATACCCGTCAACCGTTGGATCACTTTTTAGTGGAAGGATAGGATAAGTTGAGATCTGAGATCTTGATCATCTGAATATCCATCAGTCTTCGAATCATATTAAGTGGAAGGATAGGATAAGCAAGGGATAAGATCTGAGATCTTGATCACTCGAATATCCTTTAGCCATCGGATCACCTTAAGTGGAAGGACAGGATAAGCAAGGGCTAAGATCTGAGATCTCGATTACCCGAATTCCCGTCAGCCGTTGGATCACTTTAAAGTGGAAGGATAGGATAAGCAAAGGATGAGATCTTGATTACCCAAATACTCGAGAGCCATTGGATTTAAGCCAAGGAAAATTTGCATAGCAGACAGACCGAGCCGTTGATATAATATCATGATCAAATGAACATCATTCACTTCGGGTCTAAATATACGAGGAGGTAACTCTCTGGAAAAATCTCACTTCAAGAATTCAGTTTGAGATTTGAAATACTCGAAGCCTGGAGAGACAGAGAGCCAAAATAAATTCTTGACCGTCAGATCATCCGAAGTAGATATCAGTCATTAGATCGTCCAAAGAATATCTCAAGACTAAGATCGTCTGAAGTGAATCTGTACCGTCTGATCTAGAGTGTCATTTTGAGATTTGAAATCCCTGAAGTTCGGAGACCCGAAGAGCCGAAATAAAATCTCGACCATCGAATCATCCGAAGTAAGCCTCAACCATCCGATTCAATAAGACATGTGGTATACCACGTCAACATACCATATCATCAAGGACATGTGGGAGATCTACGTTAGCAGACGACGTCAGCAAAGACATATGGAAGATCACATTAGCAGACCATGTCAGCAAGGATGTGTGGAAGACCACGTCAACAAGGACATGTGGAAGACCACGTCAATAAGGACATGTGCTTTACCACGTCAGCAAGTACACATGGCATAATTAGATGATGACATGTGTCAAGAGGAAATTGGCTCATGCCATGTCAACACGTGACATCAAATAAGTTACATCACTCCGGAAGGATGAAATCCTGATGTAGACATGGTTTGTTCGATCTAAAGAAACACTTCGGGAGCATTCTCATCCGTTGATCTACTACAGTGGAAAGATAGCGTAATTCAAAATAGCTAAAGTCCCAGAGTAAATGGTGGCCATCCATCACGATGCTTAATTAAGTCCTAGCCATCGGATTAAACAATGAAAGGATGAGTGTAAGGATCAAATCTGACCATTGCCCCCAGGGGGGTAGCTCAATTAGCAAGTGCCGTGAAAATGAAGTTCCATGAGGTTTCAAGTTCAATTTCCCCCCGAATTACAATGTGTGTTGCGTAAGGGGCATCGTGGGCACACCTGGAGGTTATAGTGGTAGCAGTTGGATAACATGGCCACGTGTAACACAAGCACGTGCCCAACTAGTTGTTGATTCTGCCAGACATAAAACAAAAGAATATGACCATTGATTTGTTTTCGTGAAACAAACCATCCGATCTGATTCGAAGGTTTGAAAAATTGAAACCCTGAACTTCTGAAGGGAAAAGTTCCGTCAGCCGTCCATCTCATTAGGAGATTGAATTGTGACCGTTGATTCTGATAAGTGCTCAAGCGCTCATTTTTCCTAGTGTTTGGTCACCATTGTTGGTCATATGATATAATATATTTAAATGAAAATATAATACATCGTTGTAATTGGTAAGCCTAGGGTTCTGTAACGCTCGGTCACATGTAATGGTTTGAAGGCAACGCCTCCGCAGAATTTGGTTTTTGTGAAAATAACAGAGATTCGAGATCGAGTTTTAAAGGATAAAATTGATCCATATGTGATCAATTTACGAAAAACCTCACAGTAAAAATAATAATCAGTGATTATGGTTGAGTTAAACAAAGAGGTGTGATGGTTCAAAACCAAGGGACACAGTGTGTCACTCTCATGCCACTTTGAAGAATATATAAACAAGGAAGTGTGTTGAGAAGAAGGTGTCTCTGCAGTCCATATTAGAATATCAAAAGGTGAAGCAGATTCCAGGAAGGAAAGCTGAAATTACATATGCAATAAGGGTGGTTGGGTGGTGCAAGGGAAGGTTGGTGCCTACAGATGGAGTTGGTGCTTCTTTTTCARTTGTMGCTGACTAAACATGGGGTCGTAGCCTCCTACCAGTTGGTGCTGATGAACTAGGGTGTGGGTGCATCCTGATCATTCGGTGTTGATMAAAAAGKAAGTACATMTTCCTTCTATGTAACATTTAAAACAAATTTTGCAGTTAATAGAAAATCGTTTGTGGTTTTTCCCATTTGGGTTCGATGATAAAATATTGTGTCAAAATTCTATTTGCATAAATAAAAGAAAATTGATAAAATTACCGTTTCATGGATTCACCCCCCACTCTCAGTGACAAGATYTGATCCTTCAATGTATTTGTGGGACACTAAACTATGGTTTAAGATACACCTTATCCAGTGATATAAAACTYCATGGATTCATAGATTCAGATTGSGAAGGGAGTGCAGAAGACAGAAGGAGTACTTCAGGAATATGTTTCAATTTGGGATTTGCTATGATATCATGGGCTAGTAGGAAATAGAAGTCTGTCGCACTCAGCACAACGAAAGCATAATACATCGCAGCATTTGGGGCATGTACCAAAGCAGTATGGATGAGGAAGTTGATTTATGGATTATTTTATCAAGTACTAGATTCAACCGTAATATACTATGACAATCAAAGTTTTATAGGGCTATTAGAACACCCAGTGTTTCATGACTGATCAAAACATATTGAGATCAAATGCTACTTTATTTATGATTGTTACACATTATTTTCATCATCCCCATGACCGTTAATTATGTAAACCTGTCTGTAGTCTTCAGAGGGGTCATTGGCCTAAGTTCCTAAAGAAAGAAGGGAGAAGAACTTTTCCTGAGAAAAGAAGTTGCATTTTCCTTTATGAAAACCCTATTAAAGAGGATTTTCGCATGCTTCACTATAGATAGGGTGCGAGAATGCCCGATTCTCGTAGGCTGCACCATAACCTGGTTGCGAGAGGTTCGCAGGTTGCTCTATAAGCAGGGTGTGATAATGCTCATACGTGGGAAAAATGAGCATCTTCTCGATGCTTCTAGAAGTAGAAACTTCCATGGTGAGGTGGCATCTGAATGGTTTGGATATTACTCGCTTTCATGATTTAGTGGGATCATCTTAACCTCCTCACCTTATCCTCTTCAGCTTATAAAAGGAGAGGAGCTCTCATGGAGAAATTTAGTTGTTTTTGGCTTGGGATTGTTAGCTTGGTTAGAGTGGCTTTGAGATTTGCTTTGTCAAGATAGATTGTGAGTATCTATCAGATCCATGGTTTCAGAATCCTTGGAGCAAGAAGTGTGTGGGGAATGAAGGATAGTTGGAAGGGACCTTACGACATCAAGGCCATGGTTGTAATCTCTCTTTCACATTTAATATGATACAGTAATATGATTCTTTCCTATAAACCTTGTTGTGTTTTAGTGTATGATTCTTTGATCACATACATAGGTTTATATTGAGTTTATGCTATTACTATCACTTTGGTTGGTTGCGTTCTTTTGTAGGTTCATCATTGTATGAGAGTTGGAATAGAGATAGGATGGCAATGGCGAGAGGGAGCGGCGTTTAAATGGTATGTCACCTATCCCTCTTTAGTTAGTAAATTCAATATTTAAAACTTAAGGNAATATGATACAGTAATATGATTCTTTCCTATAAACCTTGTTGTGTTTTAGTGTATGATTCTTTGATCACATACATAGGTTTATATTGAGTTGATGCTATTACTATCACTTTGGTTGGTTGCGTTCTTTTGTAGGTTCATCATTGTATGAGCGTTGGAACAGAGATAGGATGGCAATGGCGAGAGGGAGCGGCGTTTAAATGGTATGTCACCTATCCCTCTTTAGTTAGTAAATTCAATATTTAAAACTTAAGGAAAGCGTCATGTTCTGGTGTGTTTTGTTCCAGATCTAGGTGGATCTAGGGAGATCAGTTAGTGTCTGCACCTACCGATTTATCCAGTAACAAAATTAGCAACTCCACTGGGGAATGGATTGTTTCCTAGTTAGTCTAGTTTCCATTGCTTTGATTGCTTGATTTATGGTCTATGAGTCTATGGGAGATCCATCCAGACTCTCTGGATCTGAAATTTGACTCAAAATTTTTGTACTTTTTCCAAATTTTTCTTGATTACAAACCTTCTCACACTGTACCTCTATGTGGCCTATGAGAGTCATTTATGTTCACACCCTACTATTCAATTAAGTGCGACCTTCTCTCACCCTGCCTGTATCTAGACTGCGAGAATCCCTAATTCTTGCACTGAACCCCACTACCAGGCTACAAACTCATTTGTAAAAGTTTTGGATTAGGTCTTCCTGTCTTTTTAATGCCCAATTTTTCTTTGATTAGATGGTATGAACTTTTGGAGCCTATATTGATCTTTTTACAGTCAGCTTGACATTCTTTGAGTTTCTTTTAGCCATCTTTGCTTTGTTTGGTTTTGAAGGATTAATCTCTTGCTTTCAGTGTCTTTCAATTCCAATGCCTGTGTTTTCTTTAGAATTGTTTAGGGAAAGATCAGATTTCTTCTGAATAGTTCACTTTAAAAGAAAACTTTTAGTTTGGGTTTCTTTGTTTTAAGAAAGTTCATTGTTTCTTTTAGTGAAATTTTTGAAACGGAAAGATTTAATTTCTTGTTTTATATTAGATTGGGGGCATCCTTGCATTTGAAGTAGCGAAATTGCATGATTCTTGACATTTTTTTATCTTAAATTGTGAAAATGTTTCCCCCTCATGGCCAGGGTGGGGATATGAATCGTGCATTAGTGTACAATACCTTTTTCTCATTTCTTGAGAATCTTGATATTGATGAGTTTAAGATTTTGGGACATTGTGCATCTAGGAATGATAAATGTTTTCTCCTTCTCATAGCATAGCTTTCATCGAAATGAAAAGATTTTATCTTCATCTCTTTGCATAACATTCGAGTTGGTCAAAACACCGTATTGTCCATGCCATTTTTTTTTTGAGTAACAACAGCCATAAAATAAAGTGCTTATAAAAATTGATTAGACATTTTTATCTTTTCTGGTAGCAAACCTACATTAGATTAGTTGTAGGGCTTTGGAATAGGTGTGAAAGATAACTTTCCAAAGTTGCAATCAAACATAGAATCTTGAGTTAGGGAGCGGTTAAATCCACTTATTACATTTTGTCTTGGAAAGCCCTTCTAACAAAAGGGTCAATCACAAGGTCGCATTGAGACTGGCAGAGTTACTCACCCTGCTTTGTCGGTCTTGGTGTAGAGATTGCACGTATTATGGGGGTCACTTGAAGGTATACCCACAATGATGAGTGGAAGCCTTTCAAGTTGATTTCAGGCTAGATACCCTGCCCTTGTGCGTGGATCAGACTATCGTCTATTTCCCCAGGCATCACTGTAGTGATTGGTAACCTTCGTGGCCTATCTTTTTAGGGTATTTACAGAAGGTGACTGTGGAGGGGCAAGTTTTCACGATACATGGAATCCACGCTGGCCAACCTCACTCGGGCTCCTTGGAGGGTATACCCACGATTATGTGTGGGAGCTTGAACCAGGGTGCAAGTCCGTTAAGCAGGTTGTCAACGTAACTTTTCCACTCGCTCTATCTCATCCCCTTCTTACATTGTTCTCACAACGTTGGATTTTATCACCAACTAGTGTGCTCATTGTGAGAAGGTTTTGTTTGCTTGCTTGCTTACTAGATTTTTAGCGTGTGTTGTTTGTTCTCCCTAGTGGACTCTAGATTGGATTTTTGTTTTTGATGGCGTCAGTTCTCGAAATGACCAATGAAGGAACCTATTCTCCATGGGAAACTTTTGTTTTTCCTTCTTACGGAAACATTGGCCCTCCTCACATCGCTACTTTGAGCCTTCCAGGTCTCATAATTGGATTACCGATATGGTTGTTTTCCACTCAGGTAATCCCAAATGCAGTCAGTGCTTCGGTCGTAAGCACTTCCCCCCAAGAGCATCAACCTCATGTTGATCCTTCACCTTCTTCACCGGTAAGGTATTCTTCTCCTTCTTCACTTGCAAGGTCACCTTCCATTTCATCTTCTTCGTCGAGTGAAAGTTTTGAAGCTAGTAACCCAGTGAATAGGAAGAAGAATAAAAGAAAGATTAATAAGAAGAAAGATAAAAAAGGGTCAAAACCTCCAACCATTGTCAAACATGATGGAAAACAACTAGTTATTGTTAATCGTGCTGGGAGTGTTGATGATGTCAAGATCACCCAAACAACTTGTAAGCCCAAGTACCCTTGTAGGCTTTGTAAGGGTAACCATCTTCTCAAGTATTGCTCTGGTCTATCCAAGGTTATAGAAGTATGGTCTACACACCCTGACCAACCCATGTCATCAGCCTCTAAACAACATATTGATGACCTCCTGTCAACTAGTCACGATACCGTTGGGAAGAAGAAAAGTAAAGTCAAGTTCTCATGTATGTTATGCAAAGGGAGTCATCTAACTCACCTTTGTCCTCGTATGGAAAAATCCTCGAAATTACTGGAAGACATGACTGTTTCACAGCCTCAACTTCCAGTTGCTTATCGTAAGCTTACTCTTGATCCCCCTATAGTTGATGAAATGATCACTCTGGTCCCTTCACTGGTCAGTCTGGTTGATCAAGTGGTCAATCTGGTCACGTATTTGGTTGAACCAGTAGATCAAGTGATCGATCCGATCCCAGCCTCGGTTGATCCCACTCTCCTGTTAGAGAGTGAAACCCAAGCGGTCGATCCTTTTCCAAGCGTCGATCCCATTCTCCCCTTGGAGAATGCAACCCAAGTAGTCGATCCGATCTCGTCATCGGTTGATCCTACTCTTCCACTCGAGAGTAAACCCAATACTGCCCACGTTTTTCTCATTGATACAGACTCTACCATGTCGGGGGGTATTCCTCCTTCTCTTGTGAAACCCCCTCCAAGTAATGAGGCCGTCCTTTTTAATTAGGGTGTGCTAACTAGACCTCGTCTTCCCTCTCACATTCCTTTCCAGATTACAGTACATGTTTTTGGTCGAGACATTCCTCAGACACTGATAGATGAAGGTGCGTCCATTAGTATTTTGTCCTCTATTGCTTGGCAAGCTTTGGGTTATCCTCCACTTGCGCTGGTTACACAAAATCTGTTATCTTTTAACAGAAGAACCAGTCAACCTTTAGGGACCCTTCCTCAGTTTTCTGTAACTTTGGGAGGGAAAAATGTCTTTATTGACGTCATGGTAGTCCAAGCCCCCTTGGATTTCTCTTTACTCCTTGGGTGAGATTATGTCTATGCCATGAAATCTATTGTGTCTACTCTTTTTCGTGTGATATCTTTCCCTCACGATGGACAAGTTGTAATTGTTGATCAACTTTCATTCGTTGACCCCACCTAGATTTCCTCCCTAAATGGTTCTTATATGCAGACAGTATCACCCCCCCCATAGGTCAATTATGTGGCGTTGTCGCCCATGGCTTAAACTTTTGATGACTTAGATCCAGTAGTTGACATGGTGATCTCTTCGATATGGTTGTTAGAGCCTGATCTCTTTACTCCTGTTGCAACCCTCGACATGTTGTCCTTCCAGAGTGTGTTTCTTCCTTCCAATGAAGACCTCTTGGAAGCCATGATCGAGTTTTGTCCCTTGACATGGTGTCCTTCTATAGCATTCTCCTATTGGAATCCATGATCAAGAAGACTTCGAGGATATTTTTTTGCATCTCTGAGGCAACCTCATTAAAAAATGAAACAAAGGTCTATGAGCATGATTTTCTGATTTCAAGCTCGTTAAAAAATGAAACCAGACTTGAGCATAGTTTTCTAATTTCAAGCTCGTTAAAAAATGAAACCACTTACGNAAACAGAGGTTATGAGCATAGTTCTTGTTTCTGTGTCAAGCTCATTAAAAAATGAAATAGTTTTCCCCCTCTCTATTTGAGTCAAGTCCTTCGTCTAGTATTTGAAGCTTCATTTCCTTCGCCTTTGTCGTTGGATGAAACAAAGCTTGGGGGGCAATACTTTCAGCCTCTGGACTTCGTGCTGAAGTAGAGCCGCTAGTTTCTTAAGCTGGGGGCTAAGTACCAACCATCCATGTGTTATGCGTTGGGAAGTTCAAGCATAGTTTTCTATTGTTCAAGCTTGTGTAAATATGAAACAACTTACCTCAAGCATAGTTTCCTCTGGTTCAAGCTTGTGTAAAAATGAAACCAAGTCCAAGCATAGTTTCCTCTGGTTCAAGATTGTGTAAAAATGAAACCAGGTCCAAGCGTAGTTTCCTCTGGTTCAAGCTTGTGTAAAAATGAAACCAGGTTCAAGCATAGTTTTGTTTAGTTTTTAAGCTTGTGTAAA
>JASDQU010501319.1:3505-14270 GCA_032191745.1 Picea mariana | reverse complement strand
TCACTTGCGTTGTCTGTTCTTTTGCTTTTTATGCTCTGTGTTCCATGTCCATTCACTGCACAGTTCCTCTT
Source organism: Picea mariana (assembly GCA_032191745.1). Classification (NCBI taxonomy): domain Eukaryota; kingdom Viridiplantae; phylum Streptophyta; class Pinopsida; order Pinales; family Pinaceae; genus Picea; species Picea mariana. The sequence continues at coordinate 14,199 of JASDQU010501319.1, read as the reverse complement.
CTGTGCACTTTAGCTACTGCACTCTCCTTCGTCTTCACACATGAATCACCTTCACTAACAACATTCACAGCAACCTCCAATAGTAACAACAACAACCACATTCTCTTCTCTATACTGTGTATTTCTAGCTTCTCTGCACCTTGTGCATGAAATATTCACAATTCCTCTGTATGCTGACTTTGCGCCGTTATCCTCCACCTCTCGAGTGTTCTGTCTGATCATCATCGTGACTCTTCAGCTTCTCTGGTGGTTCGCCGTGCGTGTCCAGCATCACTGCATGTTATCCTGAGATTCCTTAGCCTCTCTGGCAGTTTGAGACTCTTCGTCTTCTCTGTGACAATCAAACTCACTTTCTCTGTTTCAGTTACAGGCCTCAATTCCCATCCATCTGTCAATCCCTTCTAAGAATAGTCTTCCTTCACCGGATGAAGCTTGGAGACTCTTCATCTCCTCTGGCGATCACACAATAGTCTCTTCGACTTCTCTAGCAGACGTCATCAATGGTTTCTGCCAGTCTCACTGCGTCGTGCCTTAGTAGCCCTCCGATCTTGTTTAAATTCATCTACATCGTTGGATATGCGATGAGAAAATCTAGACGGTCAGTATCTGTGCTCTTAGATCTACGGTTGGGATTCGATTCCAGAGCCCCCTTGCCATTCTATCTTTAAGCGGAGGGGGGGGGGGGTCCAGAATTGAGTGCGCATCTCTTGAGCGGTCAGGATTAAATCACCTAGATCAACGACGGTCAATCGATTCTGGACCCCCCTTGCCTTTTTGTCTTTAATACGAGGGGGGGGTCCAGAATGGTGGAGTATTGACGAAGGGCCCCACTTCTGTCGTGTCACCTTCTGTATCGTTCTCCACCTGACTGTACGACAAGGCTCGACTCCTCCTTGTCCTCTGACATCTGTCCATCTCTCGCTGATGTGACCAAGGGCTGTGACCACAGCCTTATGCATAAGGCACTTTCACGATTTCGCATTTCGTGAGTCTGGAGATGAGGCATATCAACTCTCCAAGTCACGATCCCTGATACCTCGTAATGGCGTGGGATCAACGGTCCTGATCAGAGCTTGATTCTACGGCTACGATTGCATCGCAATTTCACATATCGCGAAATCGACATTCTTGTTGCATTGTTTCTTTGACATCTCTAAGTTGTGATCCCCGAAACTCTGATATGGAGTTAAATTAACGGTCTAGATTTGAGTTTGATTCTACGGCTTTGATTGAATCTCCATATCGCATATCGCAATTTCGGCATTCTTGTTGCCTTGTTTTCTATTCCTCTTGATGTCGTGATCTGTGAAACTCCGATATGGTCTCCATCTGCTGACGTCACACATGGATTGACACGTGTTGAATACTACCACGTGTCACTCTGATTCATGACTTACATGTGCCTGAAATGTTGAATCAGTCTGACACTTGTCATTACCTGATTGTGCCACGTGTCCCTAGCTGACGTGGTCTGCTGTCGTGAGTTGGGTCGACGATCTAGATCACATCTTGATTTGACAGTTCAGGTTCAGTCGGGATTTCACACATCGCGATTTCGGGGTTCCTGATGTCAATAAACTTTGACATGTCCAACTCTCGATCCTTGAAACCCTGACAGGGAGTCGGATCAACGGTCCACATAACCCCTTGAGATGGATGGTCCTCCTGCTTTCGAGATTTGGTGACCCCCTTTTCTCCTTGCACTTTAAACACCATGCAGTTTTTCCTCAATCCAACGGTGGTCGAATCCTGCGCTCAAATCTAACGCCTGAGATCTATCCTCCTCTTCCGTGCGTGCTCTTCTTGATTTTATTCAGATCTGACGGCCCTCATGCTGTCGGGAATTTTTGGATGGGATCCAACGATTGGCGATGTTTCTCCTCCAATCTTACACATCCTTCTTACTTGGAAGAATTTTGACTCTGCGCTAATTCCTCCTGAGCCTACGTTGTTCCTGTTTGTCCATCGATGCACATTCTAATCCTGCCATCTTCATTGTTGTACTTGCCATCAATGACAAGCATACACTACCTGTTAAGCATTTGCCAACAACTATCACTTTGGTTGGTTGTGTTCTTTTGCAGGTTCATCATTGTATGAGCGTTGAAATGGAGCTAGGATGGTGATGGCGAGAGGGAGTGGCGTTTAAACGGTATGTCACCTATCCCTCTTTAGTTAGTAAATTCAATATTTAAAACTTAAGGAAAGCGTCATGTTCTAGTGTGTTTTTTTCTAGATCTAGGTGGATCTAGGGAGATCAGTTAGTGTCTGCACCTACCGATTTATCTAGTAATAGTGATAAAGTCTAGGAAGGAGAAGTGAAACTACGGTATATCTCCACAGATGAGAAGGTAGTAGATATTTTGACAAAGCCTTTGTCGAGGATAAAGTTTGCATACTTAAAGGACAAGATGGGGCTCATGGAGATAACTCACTTAAATGAAAGGGAAGATATGGATCCCTAGGTTGGGATGGAGCACTGATATATATTATTTATTCATGAGAAGTCATTTTCCAGTTTGGAAAATGGCCCAAGTTGGGAATTTCCTTTCCATTCCAGAAAGTGGTTCGATATTTCTGATGGGCATGCATTTTCCAGTTCGGAAAATGGTCCATATCGGACATTCATTTCATAATGAAAATGGTCTGATAGACTTCTAATGTACCATAGACAATGATTCCGTTTATGGCCATTGTGGGGGAATGGTCAAGGACAATCATTATTCTTGGTAGTCACTCTAAGTAGTGGTCAAGTAGAATGGTCCACCTCACCAGGAATTCATTCTTTCAAAGTTCACAATTGTGAGCAGTTTTGAAGAATGGTCCATTTCGGAGGTTGGTGCAGGACAACCATTTCCTTAGGAAACAATCCAGACATTCATTCCCTAGGGAAGACTCATTTTCTCTAGTTTTCACTATGATTAGTGCTAGAGGAATGGCCCAATTAGGTGAATGGGCCAAGTTCAATAGTCAGGGACATGCATTCCCTAGGGAAGACTCATTCTCTCCAGGTTGCACTATGATTAGTGTCGGAGGAATGGTCTAGGATCATAAATCAGGGAAAATTATTCTTCTATGCTTGATAAGAATAGTCCAGATAGCCCATGGATGATTTTTTACCTTCTGAGGGCATATGTTCTTCCATATCTCATAGATGTGAGTGGAAGAATGTCCCAGATGAATCGTTTTATATCATGATATTGTTTATGCATATTAATACCAGATGATTTTTGTAGATACTGTATGTCTCTGGACAATATTTGCATGCTACTATGGTGGATGTGATCCACTAATAGTGACTGTGTGTCACTATTTAGTAGCAATGTGCTACTGAGAGTGGCCATGTACCACTAGATAGTAGTTGCATACTACTATGAATAGAAATAGTTGTGTTATATTGGATTGCATTGTTCTGATTTCCATGGAGACTATCTAGTTGGATAGTGATGATGGTGCTCGTGATTTGATCATGAGATAGCCTGTGTGGCTATGATGATGCTACCTGTTGAATGGTATGTTTGTTCTCAACACCATTTCCTTTAATACCTCCCTAGATAGGAGGGAGTATTGATATTATGGTAGCTACAAGAAGTATTAACCTCCACTTGTAACCTTTCACGAGACTAGAATATTTTGGGAATCAAGAGAAACCCTAAAACTTGGATAATAAACCTAGAAGACAAGTCAACATAATATAATAATTAATATTGAGTTATTAGCCCCCAGGAAGAGAAGTCAGCCCAAACAATTAAGATGGAGCAGTATAAATAGAGGGAACTAGAGCTCATTTGTGACTCACTCACTCACAACTGCATAAGACCAATGGTGTGTAAGTTTGGAGAGGAGCTGCAGCTGTAGCTGCTGCAACTGGCATTTCAGTTTTTTGCTTGGACTTTTTTCTTGTTCTTTGGTTATATTTTCTTAGTGTGCTAGCCTTGGTTGGATATTGATCTGCTACTGAATTATTCTCTCTTTCAAGGTCAAGGTTCTTAGGGGTGGCCTTTGTGCCTATGGTTGGGTGACACTATTTCTATATTGTATATGGTTAAACGAGAACACCCACTTTTCTAATAGAAGGGACATCCTTGGGAGCATCCTCTACTTGAGGTCTTTGGTCTACCCAATAGGAATTTTATGACACCCCTCCCATAGCTAAAGTTGGTCAATTGTATAGGGTCTTTGTAACACACAAAACCTCTTAAGGACCTTTTTAAAAGATGGGGCATCCAAATTTTTCTTTCCTTCATCATCTTGAATCCTCTTCTCGAGATATCCATCACCTTATGCTTGTTAAGATATTTCCAACCACCATTACCATGCTCAATTCCGAGCTCTGGATTGGAAGTTATGGCCTTCTGAAGTTCTGCAAGCATCATTGGTCAAAGGCCACGTGGCACCCACATGGATTCACCTTATTCTTATCATTCCACCTGGAATGGATTTGACCATGGTCATCATCCCTTAGTGATGACATGGCCATTGGAGAGAGGGTTACAAGGGATTTTCCCCACCCCTTCATGTTCACCAGGCCTTCGGCCCTTCATCCTTCCTATCCATGTCTGAATCAGTCCCAGAGTTCTAAAGTCCTGGAGTCCTACCATGTGGCTCCAGCCTTCGACCCTTTTGACTCATTCGTTATACGACACCCAAACCATCCATAACTCTGAAGCCCCATAATCCTGCCACATAGCTCTGGCCTTCGACCCCTTTGGAGAATACATCCTAACATCCTAAACCTCTTGGAGTTCCGAACTCTTGAGGTCCTGCCACGTAGCTCCAACCTTCGGCCCTTTTTGGAGCATACGTTCTAACACCCTAAGTCTCCTGGATTTCTAAAATCCTGAACTCTCGGGGTCCCATTATCCATTAGGTTAAGAAACCACACACCAGGGGATGACACACTACAAATAACATAGATGACACGTGTCCCTATCAATGAGAGACATATGTCATGTTCCAATTGGCATATAAGGTCTATAAAAATGTGAATCAAGGTGACACATGGCATGTCTCACATGGGTCCACGTCACCCTATGTGATGTCAGCATGCCATGTCAATCCAAACTGACGGCCTTCGGGAACCATCCAAATAAATTTTATTCTATGACCAAGATAGGTCCACGTAGATCACCACATCTATGACCTTTGTTGCTTCACAACTTCGACGTTTGAGGGTTCCACCCATTTAACACTCCTTTTCCCTGGGAATAGGTCAATGTCGGACTGACCATGATCTATATCCCATGGATGGGAGATATCTTGAAGCACCCTGGGATCAACAGTCCACGTTGCTTCACGAGTTCGACGTTCAAAGTTTATGACTATTTAACAACCTTTCTCTCCCGGATTAGGACTTTGTTGGAGTGCTACACGCTATCCTTCCATTAGTTGATTGGAAAGTTGGGAGATGCTGTTGAATAACTCCCCAGATCAATGGCTCACAATTTTAGCTCAAAGGTCCCTAGGTTTAAGTGTTCAACCACTCTTAGAGGGACACTTGTCAACCCAAAACACGCTGGCAAGATGTGTGGCACCACACATAGCTTCACCATTGCTCAACGTGTGGACCCCCACGTGATCATGACATGATACACTTGTCCCCATGATCAAATGACCGAGAGGGATCCAAAAGGATTCTTAGATCGATGAACCACATTACTTCGCGACTCCGACATTCATAGGTTTTGGTGTTATAACACTTCTTTTATCTTGAAGTGGTCAATGTAGGACTGAGCATGACGTAGATCCAATGGTCAAGGGAGATATCGAATACCCTCAGATCTATGGCTTGCATTACTTTGCATCTGAGGAGTGGATCAGGGTTTAGCAAGGGGATGAATCCTACTATGAGGGGTATCTCACCGCCAGTTGTCAGTCATCCATCAAGTTACCAGTTGGATAGGTCACCTTCAACACAATATGGATGTTATGAGGATTCCAACATATCGAAGATCTGTACCGCCAAAGCCCTGAAAATCAGAAGGCTTATCTCCCATTGGGCGTAGCACTGGGTTCCATGGTTAGGCTCATATGAGGCTTTTGATAAGTTCTGAGGGCTACACCCTTAGCTCTTAGCTGAATTTAGATTAAGGTCATGGGGATTATCCCACGGTTACTTGGATGACTGGTTTGAAGGAAGCTCCTTCCATTCTCATAACTCAAGTTCTAAAATAGGGAAAGGTAAATTGAGGGATCGACCAGACCCAAACGGTCTTGTGGAGTCTATCCTAGCTCTCTACTTGTGGAATTAATGCTTGAGTAATCCCTTTGAGAAATACTCTAACTAGTAAATAGGCCAAGGCCTTATGTCCCAACTTCATTTAGAACCCCATTACTAATATTTTTCCCTTTATAGGTAAAAGTAAGAAGAAAACCATTGACAGGGGATAATGGTCAAACTCTACCTCAAAATATTTAGTCGGTTAGACCGCGAGAGTCACGATTATATAGCATCCAAAAAGATACAATAATATGACATCATCCCTATATATCAAGGTTGTATCTATATAGAGAAAATACAAGCATTCAATCAAACATTTAAATTCAAGTTTGTAGAGTCTATGGAATACTTATCTATTACAGTTGATATTCGACCAACTGACTGTGGGTGTTCGCCTCTCCACCCAATCGTAGGCTCAGAGGCATTCATTATTAGTGCTCTGGCCACCCCCGTGCCAAGCCATGATATCCCTAGGGAAATTTTGCAGTTTCTCCGAGATTCTTTCTCTATCACAACCTCTACGAGGTTTATTAGATGCTCTATCAACATCAATCTCATGAACTTCTTCTCAGATCAATTTTTATGGGTTCTCTCCAGTAATGAGAGAAACTTCTTATTTTCCTTTCTTCCTCTTAGCATATCTGGATCGCATGCCCTCTGCAGGAATGCCCTCCTTCTTTTCTTCCTTCGTGTGTATTCTTGCATGCCTTTTACCTCCCTCGAAAGGTTCTGGACCTGTCATGTTCCTTTTGTCAGAAGAATCTCAGGTCATTCTGGGCCTGCAAGAAAACTGCACTCTGTGGTACTTCAGGTTGACGGTCTTCTGTCCCCTCAGCCAGAATCTCCATTCTTCCATTCATGGTTGTATTTGATTGTTCAACCACCAGTCATTATTTCATTAATTAATTTTTCCTTGGGATCAATATGATGCTTATTATTCTAGCAAGGATAATTTGGTTCATTTTGACATAATGAACCCTCTCTATTGTTTCCTCACTCTTTCCTCTAGTGATATCATGGCTAGTACTTCAAGGATTCACCCCCACAGTCAATTATTGGAAATCTAAACAATAATACATTTACATTGTTCCCATGCCATAGCATGGTGGTCATAATTAATGATTAATTACAAGTTAGGGGAAACATGGGTGTTACAATCCCCTCCCCCTTAAAAAGGGACACCATCCTCGATGTTTTTTCTCAGTGACAACTGTCATGCCTTTTTCATTCAGTTGCTTTAGAAATATTGATCCTCTTTCTTGGTAAKATCCTTTCTATACTCTTAGCCTTCATCACCCRAGTTYAATAATCTTGGACAAAAAGCATCTTAATTACAATTTCGTGCRAAAATATTTTATTGTTGTGCAAAATTCAAGAGGAAAATTTCATAATCTAGCACAATATTGATCTGAGTAGTTCATGGATTTTCATCCACATGGTTGTCTTTTTACCTTGGCTCACTGTTTTTCCTAGACATAMCCATTATGTGCATGATCCCAATCAATAGTTTATAAGAATTATCAGAKTCTCCTCTTCCTTACGGTTACTCACCCTCCAGGCCCAGGCTYAGGCATCCCCTTCTCTACTATACAGTCCCTCGGGTGATCCATATTTCCTTTCCAAGGATTTCTCGCACATGAAGAGTTATAAATATTTCATTGAGCCTTATAGTCAAGGCATCCCTCATAATTGCTCTGTCGAGGCATCCCTCCGACCTGTGCTGCCACAACACAACATATTCTATGGTGATCATGGATCACCATAGGGTTCTCCTGTCTCAACAATATCCTTTTTCATGCTTTCTAGCTTGACATCCTTCACATGTCCTTCCTAGACAAATATTTTTTGTCTCACCTATATCACATGTATACATAAATTATGAGATATTATCATCAATTTCAAATTCAAAATTTTCTTGCAAATCTGTCACCCACAAATTTCCAAATTCCCCATTTATTTTCAGATTTGTTCTTCACAGGAACCAGATTCACAAGTATGGGACCTTCCTTCCCATAGTAGTTTAGCCCAGTAGGCAATTGGTCTTCCTTATGGGCTTAAAAAACCACCATATCCATGACCCTTTTTCTTCYTGTATTTTCAACATTCCCCARCCACGCAATTTTTAGTTTTCATGCACATTATATTTTCAAAACTATGCATACTAATAGTCCAAGTCATTTAATTTATTCAARGTACAAATAAAAAAGGAAATGTCGTTCTTTACATATGCATCCTTTCAGCATACCAATTTTTTCTTAATGCAATTCAAATATCAAATGACTTTAACCAATGTTCCAATATTAATGGCCACATTCATACCCAATGTACCATTTATATTGGGTTAAGGTTTTCCACGCTTATGATAATAATTTTATCATGGTGTGTTAGTGCTCAACTAACCTCTCAAATTCAATTATATATATCCCTGAAATAATAAAATTATTTCAAAAGGGATTCCTACCCAATCCCTTCATACCTTATTCCCTATAGGCCTGAACACTTTTATACATGTTCTGACTTTCAACACCCTCTCTGATACTGCCACATCAATGGTGATTTATGGGGATTTTAGAGTCCATTCAACGAATTTCAACAATAAACTTCTCATATTCATCTTCTGCTTGAGGTTTTCCATCTTTGGTAACTGTCTTTCCCAACAGTTTCAATTTCTTTTCTACACATGACATATATCACAAATACATTAGTCATCATGTGAAACAAAATGCATGTATCATAGCATTCAAATAAAGAAAACATTTTCATATATGTCCTCGAATATCTTTATACACTTCTTCACATTATCCTTTATTTGTTTCATGAGTGCAACATAAACAATTCTCAATTGTTTCTATAGTCATACAACCATCATCATTGTGGTGTCAAAACATTTACTTTCAGCGACACACCCGTTTCTCATCCCATAGAAAAACATAACATACAACAAGAAAGGAGTTAAGGGCTCTCCCTTTATCCAACTCCTTCTACACATCCTGGGACTTTCATTCCAACTGAGTTATTTTTCCAAGTCCTCACTTCCTTTACTTATCATGGCTTAACCAAGACTATTCATTCAAACTTACTCATTGGTTTATTTTCCATTTTCCATCTATACTTGTTTCCATAGTTTCTCTTCTAAGGCTTACAACCCTGTTAAACAATTCATAGTTTTTAGGGTGAGAAAAGTGTTCCTCCTTTTCTCCTTCTTTTCTTATGCAATCTACTTCTTATTGTGATCTCCATGCTCTTTTCCTTGAGTAGTCTTAGTTAGGTTCACCTCAACCTTCTTGGTAAAGAAACAAACCTTTTGTTCACAATGAATCATGAACCTGTTCATTCTTCACATTACCATTCAATTATCAGAATGGTCAACATTCATTTGTTAGTCTTCCACTCATACATTTTGTTTTAGAATGTAATCCACGATTCTTATATATATACTTACTGTTGGAGTTACTTCACACACACCTAGGATTTCTTTTTTCTAAGGTTTTTATTTGTTTATTAGTCACAATTAGTCATTATCCAGTCTCCTATATTTTAGGAGAGAATATTCCACCTGGAGAATATTCTCTTTTAGTTCACACTTTAGTTTGACTAGTTGAGTTGAGTTTAGATGTTGCATTGGGATCATCACCATGCAACATTGAGATCATCACCATGCTAATTCGAAATTTCCTTGGTATCATCACCTGAGTGGCACATTAGCCTTGATTCCTTGAGTTAACTCCTCACTATTTTCTGTTCAGTCAGTTAACCAAAGACTAGTTGACTAGTTAACTCAACTAGGTGGCAGTTCACTCCCGTAACTGCCTAAGAAACTAGAATAGGTGGCAGTTCACTCCTGTAATTGTTGGTGTGTGTCCAAATCACTCTAGACCACCACTATGGCAACTTCGTTCACCTCAAGTCGAACTCATTGAGTTATGCAGAGTATATCATGTGTAAATTATTCATTATTCACAACGGTTAATGAGAATTTTTTCCATTCTTTCTCTCCTTCTTCTTCTTTTTCCAATTCTCTCTGCAAATGTGTGTATCATTTTTTAGATAGATCTATTTTGTGCAGGTCAACACATTTACATGGTGTCAGAGCCGACAGACTGCTAAGCAAAAGCTACACCAAAATATTTTGCAGGTACCAAAGATTGAAGACATCAGAAAGATGGAATTCCAAAAAGAATTCATTCTTACACCCTACAACTATTTTGCATGGAAGGAGAAAATAGCCATACATATTCAATCCAGAGGGTTGTACAAGTTAACCATGAATACAGATACAGAGCCGACATCAGCCATAGAAAAAACCAAGTACTTAAATCGCATGGATGAGGCACTCAGAAAAATTTGCAGTCTTATTTCTCCCAATCTCCTTTTTCATATATTTTCCTGTAAGACTCCCAATGAAGCCTGGACCATATTGGAAGGGCTCTTTGGAAAACAGGATGAGATGAGGGGACACATGTTGGAGTTTGAG
>JASDQU010501318.1:44351-74455 GCA_032191745.1 Picea mariana | reverse complement strand
AAGCTACAATACTCGGCAAAAGTCATAGCTTCTCTCAAATCTGGATCCATGGCCTTATACTCCTGGAAATAAGCTACTAAGGGCTCGTCCTGCTCTACCTGCCCTCCTGTACCTGTCTCCTATGGTCCTAAGAACTTAGGCATGGTAGATCTAGGAATCTCACTGTAGTCATGAGGGCGGTTCTGAGGGTTGGTCCTGGAAGCGATCACCTCAACATGAGGTCTGTGTGTGTTTTCCCCATCTTCCATCTGCCCTCTCTTGCTGCTCTCCCCCTTTTCTTCATCGTGCTTTCTCCCTAGAGCATAACCTATGATTCTGCCCAAGAACTCTCGGGTCTCTCTCTGGCCCTCTGCAATATCCTGTAAGGCTTTCATAAGCCCTCTGAACAAACCATCCTCTCTGTCATCTGTCGAATTTTCATTTTTCCCTGTAGTGCCCTCCATGTCTTCTTCTCTACCCTCTACACTTCTATACCTTCTGTGCCTATAAGTGATGTTCTGCAGCCCTTCCTCAGTCATCAATGTTGCCCACAGCTGGCCAAGATCATGCTCTGATACCACTGAAATATTCTGAGTTGGAAAAATTGGAAAAATCCTTCTAGTTCTGGTGTTGGACTTTCGTCAAACACTTTGCATGCGTCTGAATATATGGCTGTAGGTGAAAATTGAATGGACAGTGTCCTGTCCTGTCCCTTTGGTTTGTATGCTGATGTATTAGTTTTCTAGACCCTTATACCTCCCCCAATGAGATGCCAGGGATAGTATTTTGATATTAAATAAACCCACAAAGATAATGAAAGATATTCACATTTTTAATGGACAATTTTGCAAAACTCTCGATTGTATTTTATTGAAAATGTTACTGAACCAAATGTCAACCAAAACGAGGTAGGAATACCTCTCACAATGATGTAGATGGTCGTTGTGGAAAGCTGGCAGCCTCACCATTCACACAGCCATAAGGAAAATAATCAAAACTGTCCCCCCACGAGTTGATATAGGGGTGACTCTTGCAAATATGGATCTGCTGCTCGATTTGGAGGAGATGACCGCCCAATACAGTGATGAAGCCCCCAACAATGCAAGGAACTGCCCACAATAGGAGGTCGACCTGCAGCAGCTCCCCCCTTTTTCTCCCACGCAGCCTTTACTCAACACGCAGCATATGTAGATGAGCTGAATCGACCAGCAGGAGTACACGCAGAAAATGAGAGGAGATCAGCCGTGTACGCAGCACTTATTAAATGGGAAAATGGCCAGCCAATCAACACACAGCCATCTAGGTCCACCAACAGAGTTTTGTCAATTGTTTCTCACGCACAGCCAAGGAAAACGTGGATCTGATGGTGCCTACCACGCCCACAAGGAACAACATGCAGCCGGAGAAGGAAAGAACGTTGCCACAACAGAGATACACGTCCCAACTTCAAGGGAACTCGCCCAAGTAAAGAAAATTCGACCCAGCAAGGAGTAACTCGGCCTCCACACTCCAGAAAACACAGCCAACACCCAAATCGCCCTTTCTTCACCAAATTTGTAAACAAAATTCTCTTCTTAACGAAGATCTTCGAATCACACGGCCAATGTCTGCAAATGAGAAGCCGGAATGACTTCTCCAATCTCACGGCTAGGGCAGATAGTTTCGCTGTCGAATCCGAGATTCCACGGCTAGGGCAGATAGTTTCACTGCCGAATCCGAGGTGCCGAATGAGTTTCCAGCGGAAACCCTCGTTTGCTCACCGAGCTCTTATCCCAAACTCAATTTTTAAAATCAATAGTCGATAATACCTTTTTTCCTTCAATCGTCCTTTTATTCCTTCACTTGTCCTTTTCTCCATTAAAATATTCATTTAATTTTTAATTGGAGAGAAATACCCTCAAAGAGGGGTTTAATAATAATAAACTCACTTTTCCTAAGTTTTCACTTTATAATTCGAAAGTGACTTTACCAGTATCGTTTCCCTAGCTCATTCGTCTAATGGTTTACGGAAAACTGTATAAACCATCACGGTATCCTGACTGCCTAGGAAAAATGGGACATTACATCATCATAAACCTCTGCAATGTAATGATGTCCCAAAGTGGGGAAATTACATGGAAGAAGTGAATATTTGCTACAAAACTAACAAGGAGGTGAGTACATCAAGAGATATTGTAAAATACTTTGAAAAATCTCATGAAATAACTCACAAAAATAAATAGCAATACTACTATCTATTTCCTCCAAGAAAAACACTTTGCTCGGATCTCCTAGTCTAGACAATGTAAGAAATAATACACAAGAACAAAGAAAGGTATCAACTCATGAAATCATTAATCATAGCATCAATAAGACTCCCAATGCACCATATATATCCTCCAAAGCTTTTCTATTAATGAGAAAAATGTTGCTGCAAATACTTGCAGCAAGATTTACAAGAAGAAATGAGAAAAAGAGATAGAGAGGAGTGGGAGAGATTTGGGCAGCATAAACTTGCTCTAAGGATAGATGTAGAAATGTGGAGGGGTAGGCATTCTTTTATACTTGGGAGGGAAGAGATACCTCTATTTAATGATATCCAAGTGGAATCAATCAAGGAAAAGAGGACAAAGTCAAGGAGGGCACACTTTTATGGTCTAAGGAGGGTGCACTTAGGGTTTATCTAGTCATCTCACTTTAATTATCATGTTTGACTAAGTAGATGAGCAAGGGAGGCGCACCTCTCCTAGGGAAACATCACTTTAAGTTGTTGGCTTAGAAAGGGGGTGTTCTTTAAGTGAAAAATTGGTTTTCCAAACTAGGAAAAAGGTTAGGAAACCTTTCCCACTCTCTCTCATGTCTTTTATCATGTTTTACAATTTTTTGGTTTTTTACCTTAGCCAATTAAAAACAATTAATGTTGACTCTAGACTGACTTGGACTCCTTATGGACAAAGACCTAGCAAAAATTGTCCAATTGAGATGAAACTTGGTCCAAGGGTGTAGGGGGTCATGTGCCATTTTTTTTTAGTACTCATACCCCTATCAAAACCCCCAAGGACCAAATTTTTACATTTTATCTCAAAAATAATTTAAATTTCCATTAAATGGAGAATTTTAATAAATTAAAAAAAACTATCAAAACTTAACATAATTACGCAAAACTCTAGAAGATGTCTATCATGGTCATTTAAAACATCCATAGGCCTTAGGAAAAACATCCATAGGCCTTAGGCACCCCATGGGCTTGATCATTAGAACTCTTTTCACCACTTTGGAGAATTATTGTGAGTGAAAAACTCAAGGATAATTAAAATGGCTTGTTAGGCCAGATTAATTAACTGAGGAAAAAAGCACTCAATGAAAGGACTTCCCTAATGATAAAGTCCTAGGAAACCAACCTAAAAATGACCCATGATGACCTATTACATTATTATCCCATGCAAGGGAGCAAACATTCTGATTACATAGAAATATGTGCTAGGGGAAAAATTGTCTTGTTGAGCCATAAATATTGAAAATAAGTAGCACCATCAGGTACATAGCTTCATGGTACAATGATGTTGACCCCTAGTCTAAATAGGTGGTCAACAGGGTGATATCACCACTCTAAGAATTATTGATGCATTTTATTGAGATATAGCAGGCATGGGTCATAAAGACCTTAAGAACCTTTTGACTTGAGTGACCAGTGAGAGGGGGATTTTCTTGCATCCTTGCATTAGTCTTATCAGCCCTTTAGGTCATTAGGGATGTCTCCCTTGGGGTAACTTTGATATACTCATAAACAGAAAGGGGTTTCCTATTAAGGTGGCAGTAATAGGTCACCCCCTGTTACGCCAATCTTGCATCCACTTGCCTTGGGCTTTGGGAAAGTACAGATTCTACGATAACATTTTGGCGCCGTTGTCAGGGACATCGTGTCAATTTTCATCGAACGACACTTTTTCGGTAAGACTTTATTCAAATCCTTTACTTCACAAAGCTTACATGGCGACTCCACTGGGGGTGATTCCCTCTTTTCCCTTTGATGATCCCTAGAAGAATTATCTGGCGACTCCATTAATGACAAAGCCAACCATGGCTTCTCTATGGGACCCACGTAACTTTAAACACTTGGATATGAGTAAAATCTTGGGTTTCCCTCCACAAATGCCTCCAAGCTATGAAAATTTCCTCCCTATGTTCACTGGTAATGATGGGGTTAGAGCCAAATATCACATGGATAATTTTTGGGCTTTCTTTCAACTCCACCCTATCAGCGATGATGCTGAAGATTCGGCAATGAAACTTTTCTCAGCCACTCTTCATGGCAATGCTAGGAAATGGTATAATGATCTCCGTGATGCTAGCATCACATCTATGAGCCAGTTAGAAGAAACCTTTCTCAAGAAATGGGGTATTAAATTAGAAGATATCCACATGCTAATAAAAAGACTCAAGTACATGTAACAAACTAAAAATGAAACTATCAAGGAATTCCATACCAAGTTTGAGAATTTAATACAACAAATTCCTATAAGCCATCACCCTGAAGACAAGTACCACGCTTACCTCTATACCAATGCACTATTAGTGCATTTAGGGTTTCTCCTCAGTAAAAAAGGGCCAAGAACAATCCAAGAAGCTTATCACATGGCTATACAAATCGAGGAAAACATCTCCTTGTTCAAGGGAGAACACCTTTTTACTCCGGAAACTAAGGTTGATGACCCCAAAGATACCCGAGATGCCCTTAGTCTGGAAAGAGTACTTTCCCTTGAAATCCTTGTTAGTAAATTCTAGGAAAGAATGGAACAAGTGATCAACCAACAAGAGGTTGAGGAGAAGGATCCTAATGAAGGTTTCCAATCCCATGAAGAAGAGAAAGAATTTACCTATGCTTCTACCGAGGATAGTGAAGACCTGGTTGAAGAGCGAGAGCCTGAAGATATCAAACATGATGATGAAGTATTAATGTGTGCTCCTCCCTCTGATGACGCCTGTTATCGTGCAATTTGTACTTTCCCAAAAGCCAAAGGCAAATGAACAATAAATTGGCGTAACAAGAGGTTGTCCTATCACTGTCACCTAAATAAGACACCTCTTTCTCTTTAGGGGCAGTACCCCAGGGGAGACGTCCCTGGTGACCTGGGGGTTTGAGAAGGAAAAGGTAATAATATCAAGAAAGTTCTTCCCCTCTCACAAGTCACTCTGATCAAAAAGTCCCAAAGGTTTTAATAACATGTAGCAAAGATTTGTTTAAGTGTACCTGTCAGGAACAAGACAACAAGAAAAACACTATTTGCAAGTACCAATTGATGTTAGTGCTTCATACAACCATGGACTTTGAATAAAAGCATAAGCTGATAATAAAAGATGAAGCAACAGAAATATTTATTACAACAATGTATATATAGCAATAGCTTCACAATTATGCCTTAGTAAAGCTTCAATAATGACCAAGAATGATAACCTAAAATTGGCAATATGCTAGTATTTGTCACAAGCAAAGAAGACAATGTAAAATCAGCTCTAACACTTGATTTTAAGGTTCTTTTACTGCCATCATAGATGGTTGTAGCTATATTTCGTAACAGCAGCAAGATAATTAGTAAGTTAGCCTAATCTAAGGTTAGAAGTGGTTAGTAAATATCTTGAAGTAGATGGTTTGAAAGTTGTTTTCATCAATCAATCAATTGTAAGGTATGAACTAGTGCCTTTAGGGTAAATGGAGTCACTTTTGCAGCGGCAACCTTTGGAAGAAACAAATGATAATGGGTGATATAAAGACAAGAGGGAATATGTTTGAGGTGTTAGTAACCTAAGGCCTCAGTGATCCAAATCCCTAGAAGAAAAAAAGTCACTAGGAAGTAGGTAACCCTAGGCCCTAACATTTTTCCTTCTTCTTTAGGTCAAGCTTGAAATAAAATGAAATCTTAATGAAGCAATAGTACTAGAGTGCTACTAAGGTAGGGCCCTAGTATATGCTTCAATGGAGGTGTCTTCTAGCAAAAACAAGTAGGTGGAGAGCTATTAATAGGAGGACAATAACATGTGTTTTTCTCCTAGGGTTTCACACTAGCAATTTCATAATCTTATAAATGAAAAGCAAAAGATACCATAACCATTCAAAGAAAGAAGGATTTCAGATTTCTACTTACATTCACCAAGAATAATCTAGTCACAAGCCCTAGTTGAAGACTTTCCATCATGAAAATGCAAACATTCACCAATAAAAGCTTCCTCCAAGAGTTGCGCACCACTTAGTTCATCCAATAAGCCTTAAAGGAGGCCGAATTTCAGACCTCACACTTGTGTGAGTGAAAGATGATGAATAAAAATGAGAGTTTGATCTCTTATTTATACAATACAAATGACCTTTAATTACATTTTAGGTCAAAAAAGGCTGACATGGCCGGTTTACATGAAAAATCCAGTTTTACATAAAATTGACAAATAAAACCCTAAATCCATCTTTTTAGGGTGATGTCATGCCCCTCCTAGGGTGACGTTGGCCTCCCTCTTGGAATGCTAGGCCTCCAAAGTGAAATTTTGGGGCTCAAAACCCCTCAGTAATTGCCACACATGCCAAGCAAAGTCGTCCTCATGATGGATACCTCAACTGGATGATGTCAGGGGCCTTCAAGGGCCAGCGTCATGGTGGGAGGGAAAGATCCCCCTGGGTCCAGGCCTGCCAAAGTGCCTCTGTTGGAACGTCCTCCCTTTTCTCTGGTGCAAGCCTCCAGTACCTCTCTTCCCTTAGTTGGGGTCTCAACATCCATCTAGTGGGATTTTAGCCCTATGGAGGTCCAAGCTAATCATCTCCCCATATGTACTTGTCCGTCGGGCATGGTCTTGCAGCAAAAACAAGTATTCCATCCATGGGCTCATAAGTCATAGGGATCATATCAATGTAAATCACATCTAATAATAAAGTTACCCAAACATGTGCATAAAGCCCCCCTTTTCCCAGACACATGCTCAAAGATGTTATGCTATTCTTCAAGCCAGGTTTGGAGAGGGTTTCAGGACGTCCTATTGGGATAATTATCCTTAGGTTTGGTATGCTTCTAGGTAAATACCAATCTAGGTCATGTAAATGCATGAGATGGCATAGGGGATATTTGGGCAAGGGGTGCAGTGATAACAAAGAAATGTAAGTCTTACCTGTGAGTGCCTCTGTAGTGGGTGAGTTGCACCTTGTCATGGATGCAATTGTTTCTTAGCACATTCAATGCCTTTTTACTCTTTTTATTATTGTTTTTTCTTTCAAGAGAATAACTAGATGACACATCCCTGGTGTGGTGACCAATGGTGACAGCGTTCCCCACAAGCGTTTCACAGAGATGAGAAGATTGGCTCGTGATGAGAACCCCTTTCTCTTGGCTATGCCACCAAGAGCCACTACCTTGGCGTTGTGACCATATGAATGGTAGTTTCATACCGCTACATGGCCATGGACCTAATAGGTTGGCTCATGATGAGACCCCCTATCCACCAACTAGGTCTTGAGTTTTATTTTATTTTATGGGTTCCCCCTTTTTCTTCCTGAGAGGCCTTTTATTGCTTTCTCAGGGATCCCTAGGCGAAGCATATCAAGGTTTGATCTTGGATTTTAACTTTTTCCAGCTACTTTTACCCTCTGGGCCTTTATCCCCTTCTTCCCACAAGGCAAGGTACAACCCTTATTAGCTTGGCAAACCCAATGCCCGAACCAATGTAGGGGATAGGTGAGAGGGAAAATGATGAAAATTGATAAGTATGGAAGGAATGGACGATGACCTTTCATAGACCCACCCAGTGGAAACTAATTCCTAAGGGAACCAACTTGCTAGGGCACTCTGTCATCCCCCCAGGTATGGACAAGTTAAAAGGCGTAATGTCCAAGAAAACGTCATGAAACAAAAGAGAATTAAATTCACATATTCAAATGCTTTGAGAATCAAAGTGACACATACAAAGATACCCAGACTCATTACCTCATGGAGCAAGACCCACTGCTGCTGAAGGACCAGGCCAATGGGATGGATGTTGTTGTTGCTCACAGGATGGAGGCGCTGAAGAAAAAAGGATGGGCCCTCCAGGGCCAGGCTCAATTCAATATGGCTCTTGATACTCCATGTCTAGGACCTGTGGGCCTCGAGACATAATCTCCTTAGTTATCCCTAGGTTAGGGAATAACATCTAGCTCTAACTCAGGGACATGTGCTCACCGTAGAGTGCATGAGAACCTCAACATCTATGGTATGACTTGTGACCTGCTAGATCTCAACATAAACGATCAATAATCATTTGGGGTGGTGATATCAGCCCTGGCTCATATATGATAAAATGAAATACAAGTAAGCTTTCATATATACAAATGGAAAAAGAACTACTCCAGCATGAAATGTAGATGGTATATACAATGAATGCAAAATGCCTACCTACTTACCTGCACTTACCATTGAAGTCACGTCTCTGCCTCCTGATGGGGTTTGAGGAGGTGTCCACTAACCGGTAATGGACATCTTCTTCCTTCCAACGTGGATAAATAGTAGGCATCACTGACTGACTTCCTTTCGAATCTGAAGGGTCCAAGCCAAAATTGTGCACTCGCTTTGACATTAGTAGGCTCTCCCTTCTTTGTATCCCACATCCAAACCGTATCTCCCTCTTGGTAATCCTTGGTCTTAAATTTGGTGTTTTCTTGTATAACTCTGGTATATTGTCTTGAGGGAGGAGGGTAGGATTCTGCTGTGAATACTTCCTGCTGGGATGGTCTGATCAGTATGTCATCTTCTCCTTTCCTCCAATCTATCCATGGTTTTAATACTAGCATCGGGGAGACCATTTTACCAATGTCTAGCACCATCACGGAAGGTAGCAGAGAAAAATTCAATAGCTATATCCTTAGCATCATCGTTGATGGGATGAAGATGAAAGAAGGACCATAAATTACTCATATGATCCTCGACACTGACTACATCATTACCAGTGAATTTAGGCAACCATTTATCATACTTATGGGGCATTTGCCTAGGGTATCCTGGTATACTTGTCATGTCTGATGGTTTGAAAATCTTGGATGACCATTGCTTCTGGTTATTAGCTTGGTTTGGATTAACATTCTGAGTTCCCACACTAGACATCGTGTTCAAAGGAAGATTGCTTCCAAATAATGATTTTTATGGGAGAATTTCGAGGAGGTTTTCTTCTAAAGGACTTGGGAGGGTTGGTATACCTCCCTGAGGTTTGTGGAGTTACCAGATAGTTTTCTTGAAACTATCAAAGGGATGAGGGTATCGCCCTGAGTGGATTCGCCAGGTAAGCTTTGTAAAGTAAAGGCTTTTGAGGAAAGGCTTACTGAAAAGTGTCGTCTTTAAGGAGAATTAACTTAGTGTTCCCCGGTAATGGCGCCAAAATGTTATCGTGCAATTTGTACTTGCCCAAAACCGAAAGACAAGTGAACAATAAATTTGTGTAACAGGAGGTTGTCCTATCACTCTCACCTAAATAAGACACCTCTTTCTCTTTAGGGGCAGTACCCCAGGGGTGACGTCCCCAGTGACCTAAGGGATTGAGAAGGCAAGGGTAATAGTATCAAGAAAGTTCTTCCCCTCTCACAAGTCACTCTAATAAAAAAGTCCCAAAGGTTTTAATAAGATAAGCAAAGATTTGTTTAAGTGTACTTGCCCAAAACAAGACAAAAAGAAAAACATTATTTGCAAGTACCAATTTATGTGGGTGCTTCATAAAACCAAGGACTTTGAATAAAAGCATAAGCTGATAAGAAAAGATGAAGAAACATAAATATTTATTACAACAATGTATATATAGCAATAGCTTCACAATTATGCCTTAGTAAAAGCTTTAATAATGACCAATAATGATAACCTAAAATTGGCAATATACTAGTATTTGTCAGAAGCAAAGAAGGCAATGTAAAATCAGCTCTAACACTTTGTTTTATGGTGCTATTATTGTTGTCATAGATGGTTGTAGCTATATTTTGTAACAGAAGCAAGATAATTAGTAAGTTAGCCTAATCTAAGGTTATAAGTGGTTAGTAGATATCTTGAAGTAGATGGTTTGAAAGTTGTTTTCATCAATCAATCAATCAATTGTAAGGTATGAACTAGTTCCTTTAAGGTAAATGGAGTCACTTTTGCAGCGGCAATATTTGGAAGAAACAGATGATAATGGGTGAGCTAAAGACAAGAGGGAGGATGGTTGAGGTGTTAGTAACCTAAGGCCTCAATCATCCAAAACCCTAGAAGGAAAAAAGTCACTAGGAAGTAGGTAACCCTAGTGCCTAGGGATTTTCCTTCTTCTTTAGGTCAAACTTGAAATAAAATGAAAGCTTAATGAAGCAATAGTAATAGAGTGCTACTAAGGTAGGGCCCTAGTATATGCTTCAATGGAGGTGTCTTCTAGCAAAATCAANCTAGGGTTTCACACTAGAAATTTCATAATCTTATAAATGAAAAGTAAAAGATACCATAACTATTCAAAGAAAGAATGATTGCATATTTCTACTTACATTCACCAATAATAATCTAGTCACAAGCCCTAGTTGAAGACTTTTCACCATGAAAATGCAAAAATTCACCAATAAAAGCTTCCTCCAAGAGTTGTGCACCACTTAGTTTATCCAATAAGCCTTAAAGGAGGCCGAATTTCAGACCTCACACTTGTGTGAGTGAAAGATGATGAATAAAAATTAGAGTTTGATCTTTTATTTATACAATACAAATGACCTTTAATTACATTTTAGGTCAAAAAAGGCCGACATGGCTAATTTACATGAAAAATCCAGTTTTACATAAAATTGACAAATAAAACCCTAAATTCATCTTTTTAGGGTGATTTCATGCCCCTCCTAGGGTGATGTTGGCCTCCCTCTTGGAACGCTAGGCCTCTAAAGTGAAATGTTGGGGCTCAAAACTCCTCAGGAACTGCCACACGTGCCAACCAAATTCGTCCTCATGATGGATACCTCAACTGGATGATGTCAAGGCTCTGAATGATGATGTCAGGGGCCTTCTAGGGCCAACGTCATGGTGGGAGGGAAAGACCCCTTGGGTCCAGGCCTACCAAAGTGCCTCTGGTAGAACGCCCTCCCTTTTCTCTAGTGCAAGCCTCCAGTATCTCTCTGCCCCTGGTTGGGGTCTTAGAATCCATCTGGTGGGATTTTATCTCTATGGAGGTTTGAGATAATCATCTCCCCATATGTATCTGTCCATCGGGCATGGTCCTGGAGCAACAAAAAGTACGCCCTCCATGGACTCATAAGTCACAAGGATCATAGAAATTTCAATCACATCTAATAATCAAGTTACCCAAACATGTGCATAAAACCCCCCTTTTCCCAGAAAAATGCTCAAAGACGTTATGCTATTCTACAAGCCAGGTTTGGAGAAGGTTTCAGGACGTCCTATTGGGATAATTCTCCTTAGGTGTGGGGTGTTTCTAGGTGAAGATCAATCTAGGTCATGTAAATGCATGAGATGGCATAGGGGACGTTTGGGAAAGGGGTGCAGTGATAACAGGGAAATATAAGTCTTACTTGTGGGTGCCTCTATAGAGGGTGAGTTTCACCTTGTCATGGATGCAATTGTTTCCTAGCCCATTGAATGCATTTTTACTCTTTGTCTTATTGATTTTTCTTTCAAGAGAATATCTGGAGGACACTGCCCTGGCATGGTGACCAATTGTGACAATGTTACCCACAAACATTTCACGGAGATGAGAAGGATGGATCGTGATGATACTCCCTTTCTCTTGGCTATGCCACCAAGAGCCACTACCCTAACGTTGTGACTAAATGAATAGTAGTGTCATACTACTACATGCCCATGGACCTAATAGGATGGCTCATGATGAGACCCCCTATCCACCAACTAGGTCTTGATTTTTATTTTATTTTATGGGTCCCCCCTTTTTCTTTTCGAGAAGCCTTTTATTGATTTTTCGGGGATCCCTGGGCAAAGCATCTCAAGGTTTGATCTAGGATTTTAACTTTTTATAGCTACTTTTACCCTCTGGGCCTTTAGCCCCTTCTTCCCACAAGGCAAGGTACAAACCTTATTAGCCAAGATCAAGCATATCCTTTATCTTGAAGTAATTTATTGATGAATGCGTATCTTTTTCTTATATAACATTGAATGTGTCCTTTGATAGTGAATGAATCATATATGCTTCTAGATTAGAATGTTATATTATTTTTTTCTTTTAATAAACTCCTATATTTCATTTTTTATTTATCTTAGTTCAAGCCTTAGCTATTTTTTAGGGACTACCCCCCTTGGATTTGCTAGGAGTTGGCCTAGATGGGGCAGTTGAGGATCAGGTGATAGCACCTTGACTCGAGACTTTCCCCCAAGGACACACCCAGTGGATTGAATATTTATTCCACGTTACCTGAGGTGTGTATAAGGAAGAAACAAGGTGACAGCTTGATCGTGCAAGAAAAATGTCACTTGGACCTGTTATCGCACAGTTTGTAGAAAGGATAAAAGGATAAAGGTTGGAGAGTCAAACTGGTGTAACAGGAACCAATCCCACCCAATGTCACCACAATGGGATGGTTCTTTCTATTTAGGGTGGTAAGGCCCAAGGGAGATGTCCCCGGTGACCTGGGGTTTTGAGAAGGCAAAGGATTATAAGACAAGGATAATTTCCCCCCTCACAAGTCACCACTCAGTAGATAGTCCGACTAAACAACCAATAATAAAGTAAAACCCCCAAAGAGATACACCTGCCTGAAACAAAGCAACAAAAAACTGATATATGCAAGATTGCTCAATGGGTTAGTACTTCATATAAATTAATGACTATCTGATACACTTATAAGCAATTTGATAATAAATATTGACAAAGTCAATGTTTATAAAATAACAATGAAAATAATATCACTTCTTCAATAAATGATGAAACAATATGGCATTCAATGTAACAAATCAACACTTCATTCAATTAATGCCTTTAATCACCAATCAATTGCTTATGAAGAAAACGTCTAGCTGCACCAATGATATTATAACTAGAGATGATGGCAGCAATAGGTTAGTTAGGTTAGTTCCTAAGCTAGGGTTTGATTCAAGGTTTTAAGAATGATTGTGATCAAGTTCACTTCAAAGAAAGAGGTCTTTTAGATCAGTGCCTTAGGGTTAAATGGAGTCAAAAGTGAAGGACGCAAGAGCTGAAGGATCAAGATGGTACGACTAAGGAATAAAAGGAGAAACTTTGAAGTGTTGCTATAGCAAAGCCTCAAAATCAAATCCTAGGGAAGAGAGGCTCACCTTGGTGTAGGGGAACTAGGCCTTCATCCTCTCTCCTCCTTCCTTAACTCAGTGGAAATCACGGCTAGCTGAAGAAATAACATAAACCAAGACAAGAGGGTTTGATGAAGAAAAGTATTGCTACAACAAGGCTCTACCAGCAAAACCCTAGAAAAATCAGCCCAAAGGTGTAGGGGAACTAGGCCTTGGGACGTCTTCTCCTTCTTAGCTTGCAAATAGTATGGCTACCAAAAGGGAAGAGAGGATGAGAGTGTAGCTACGGCTAGGCTCTCTCCTTCTTCAAAAATGGCTAAAAAATCTCTCAATGGGGACATGAGACAAGGACCTACTTGTGTGCTTGTCACCTAGGGTTTATTCAGCAAAATTACAAATACATGCAAGAAATAAGTAATGCAACCATTCAATCAAGAAGTTTTGTAGAAAAATACTTACATATCACCAAGAAAAGCATATCAAACCCTAGTTGTAACACCTTCCATTAAGAGAAATGCCAAAATATGCCAAAAACGTATTCCTTCAACAAGTGTGCATCACTAATTCAGCTAATAACCAAAGAGTGGGCGCAAATTTCAGACCTCACTATGAGTGAGTGTGAGATGATGAAAAAATGAAAGTGAAAATCCTTCATTTATACCATATCATGACCTAATTTTACATTTTAGGTCATGAAAAAGGCCGACAAGGCCAAACTACTAAATCATACTTTTTTTACATTAAAATGTCAAATTAAAACCCTAATCAAGCTGAAAAGAGACATCAAGCCCCTCTAAAGGAGACATTATCCCCTTTTAAGGCAAATGGAGCATCCTGGAGCAAAACGTTAGCCCTCCTTGGGCTTCTCCAGCCTGCCACACGTGCCAACACTGCCCAGTCTGCCTCCCAAGACGTCCATAAGGCTAGATGATGTCATGGTCATCATGGGCGATGTCCTAGGCCTTCCAAGGCCAACGTTCCACCGAAAAAGGGCCAATCCCCCTAGGTCAAGCTCTTCCAAGGTGCCTCTGGTGGAACGTCCTCCTCTTCTCAGGTGCAAAGCCCCTGATCCATCTCTGTCTTGTCTCTGCCCCTTGATGGGTTCTCAACATCCACCTGGTGGGCTCTTCAGCCCCATGGAGGTCTGAACTGATCATCTCCCCATGTGTACCGGTCCAAAATGGTACTTGTCTGTCAGGCATGGTCCTGCACATCAATAGCTACGCCCGCCATGGGCGCATCGATCACAGGGATCATAGCAATGTTAATCACATCTCATCATCAATATTATTAAATACGTGCATAAAATCCCTAATATATCAGTCAGAATCTCAAAGATATTACACAAGCCTGCAATACAAGTTTGGAGAAAAGGAGAAGACGTCTTATTGGGCTAGTGTCCACTTGGAAAAGGAAAGTTCCCGGAAGAGACCTCATCCAAGCCATGTAAGTGGGTGATGTGGTCAGGGGATGTCCAAGCATCCGAGTGCAATGAGGGTCAAGGATGCAAGAAACGTTACCTGTGGGTTCCTTTGTAGAAGGCGAGTTGTCCCTGTCCTAGATGCAATTTTTCCAAGCCCATTCTTTCCTTTTATTCTTATTCTTTTTATTCTTTCATTTTTTATTTCTTTTGTGTTCAAGAGCTAAACAAGAGACACTCCCCTAGCGTGGTAACTAGTGGTGACAACGTTACCCACGAGTACTTTCATAGAAATGAGAAGGTTGGCTCGTGATGAGACCCCCTTTACCTTGGCCATGCAACCAAGAGTCACTGCCCTGGCATGGTAACCAACTGGTGGCAATGTCATACTGCTAGGTACCCATGGACCTAATAAGGTGGCTCGTGATGAGACTCCCTATCCTCTGGTTAAGTCTTGTTTTATTAATTTTCTGGGTCCCTCTTGTTTCTTGTTCAGAAGCCTTTTATTGCTTTCTCGGGGATACCTGGGAAGTATCTCGAGGTTTTATTCTTAGGATTTTATCTTTTACTAGCTTGCTTTTACCTTCTGGGCCTTTAGCCCCTTCTTCCCATGAGATAAGGTGCAGTCCTGAAAACAGGTCAACCCAGTGCCCGGACAAGCGGAAAGGGATAAGTGAGCAGTAAACAAGATGAAAAGTGGTGATGTGATGGGAGCGGACGATGGATTTTCATAAACCCCCCAAGTGGAAAATCAAAACCTATAGACATAGGCTTACTAGGGCATCCTATCAATCACCCCAGACATGGTCAAGTGGGAAAGTGTAAGATCCAAGCAATCATTAGAAATAAAAGGAATCAAATGCACATATTCAAGGGTTTTGATGATCAAAGTGACACATACCATGATACCTACACTAATTACCTCATGGAGCAAGAACCATCTCTGACACAGGACCAAGCTGATGGTGATGGATGCTACTGCTGCTGACAAGATAAAGATGTTGGAAGAAAGAAAAGGTGGGCCCTCCAGGGCCATGCTAAAGTCAATCCTGCTCTCGGTACTTCATATCTAGGACCTGTGGGCCTCGAGACATGATCTCCTAGTTATTCCTAAAAGTGGGGGATAACATCTGGCTCCAACTTGGGGACATGTGCTCTCCGTAGAGTGCATGAGAACTTCAACATCTCTGGCATAACCTGCTGGCCTGCTCGATCTCAATAGAAAAATCAGTAACAAAATGGGGTGGTAATGCCACCTAGCATATATAGATATAGGACTGAAATAAAGCAATCATAAATGCGAATGTAAAGAAAAAGACTTACCTGTACTTACCTGTTGGTTGGATGTTGGGTGTAGTCAAATGACCAATGTAACCAATCCAGCAACGTCCCACAATACCTGCCTTTGTGCTTCATCATAGACCAAAATAGTGATAAGTTGAGCACAATAATAACATGAATTAGAAAATGTATCATATCAATGGAAACTGTAAGGTCTAGCTCATGGAGGTGGGTGGGAGGGAAAAAGTGATGCCAAGACATACCCTCAGGAGAGTGCTCAATCCATCTTAGAAATGGATCGTGAAAAGTCAAAGGTTCAAAAGATCGATTTGAGGAATCTGAATACTGGCTACCTTAGACGTCTTCACAACTTGAGACCTAAGAAGGGATTAACAAAAACTGAAAGGATGACTGAACATTCCTAAAGGGGAGGGTGGAAAACTGTGATAATAAGCTTCTTCTTGAGGTACTCAACTTTCCCCTAAAATCCAGAATGGGGTTTTGTCTTACAGGAGACTTGGGATAAGGGATTTTTTTTCCAAACCATAACTTCAGTGACATAGCGAGGTAAAGTGATCAAAGGGAGGTGGAAAATCTTATCACAAGTATCCTGCTTCAGGGAAGTAACTTCATCATTTTTATCAAGATCTGAGCATAATGATGGTTGATAATTTTCTTCATAGAATAAATCCAAGTGCTCAGAAGAACAATCATCAAAGTCCTCAAGGTATGACCGAAAATTATTAGGACAACATAGTATCGAGTCATCCTTGCGTGTTTGAATAATCATGTCATGTTCTTGTTGCCAAATGCTAGACTTCTTATTAACTTCAGGTAAATGCAACTTTTGAAAATGACCCTGAATGTTGCAAATGGGATCCCCATCATATCCAATCACATTCCATTTACGTTTCCTGACATGTATGAACTCATTAATATTATCAACAAAGCCATCATTTTCATCATAACATGAAGGTTTTAGAAAATCCAAAATTTCTTCACTTTCCACATCATAAGATAGAGAATCATTAAAAATTTGGAAAGGGAAGTAACTCACTTTGCTCACTTCTTCCTGTGCAGGAGCTTCAAGTATTCATATGTCTTCATCAAATGGAAGACTTGCCTCTACATCTTATAGTTTGTTCAAAGGCTCCATTTCTTCTTTACTGTTTGAGTCATAGAATAAGGTGTCATAAAAAATTTCGAAAGGAAAACAACTCACCTCATTCTTTTCATTTTTTGCAGGAGGAATAGGATCTTCGAGAGCTTCGTCGGATGGAGGAGCGGTTACTGGTGCTTTATCCTCATAATTCACTTCTCTAGTCATATCTTCACTGCATTCTATTGAATTATGGGATATGTCTTGCTCCTCTTCAAGGGGTTGACAATCTTCTTCATAAACCTCATCTTTTATATCAGAGGTTTTTTGGTATTGATCATGATACGCTTTCCAGAGATATTCTACAATCTCAGTGGTGAACCCTTTGTCATCTAAGGCTACCATGAGATTTTGAAGGACATATTCATATGTTTGGCAATGTCACTTGGTAAAGTCTATAAACCTACTGATGAGGTGTATGAAAGATGATATACCCCTGTCTTTGCAACAACCCTTAAACCAATCCTGTAAGTAGGAGGGCAGAGTGAGTATGAATGATTTTATAAGAGCATCGTCTCCTCCCAACTCTATCTCGCTCAAATACTCCAAAAATTTTACGACGTGAGGAGTTGGGAGGCCCAAAAATATTGGAGAGTTGTTTAGCCATTTTGTATCAAAGTAATTTGGGTATCCTTGAAAACTTATGAAATCAATACTCGGATGCATTTGTTCCCAGTGTGCCATGATCCCATGACTTGGAAATATCACAAATTTGAGAGTAAGGTTTCACCCTGGAAAATATTAGTGGAGTCGCCAGATAATTTGCCTTAAACTATCAAAAGATAAAGGGAAAACACCCTAAGTGGAGTAGCCAGGTAAGCTTGTAAGATAAGGCTTCTAGAATCAAGGCTTACCAAAAATTTGTCGTCTTGAGGAAGGCTTGACTTAGTGTTCCCTAGAAGCGACGCCAAAATGTTATCGCACAATTTGTAGCAAGGATAAAAGGCTAAAGGTTGGAGAGTCAAACTGGCGTAACAGGAACCAATCCCACCCAATGTCACCACAATGGGATGGTTCTTTCTATTTAGGGTGGTAAGGCCCAGGGGACACGTCCCCGATGATTTGGGGTTTTGAGAAGGCAAAGGATTATAAGACAAGGAAAATTTCCCCCCTCACAAGTCACCACTGAGCAGATAGTCCGGCTAAACAACCAATAATAAAGTAAAACCCCCAAAGAGATACACCTGCCTAAGACAAAGCAAGAACAAACTGATATATGCAAGCTTGCTCAATGGGTCAATACTTCATATAAATTAATGACTATCTAATACACTTATAAGCAATTTGATAACAAATATTTACGAAGTCAATGTTTATAAAATAGCAATGAAAATAATATCACTTCTTCAATAAATGCTGAAACAATATGGCATTCAATGTAACAAATCAACACTTCATTCAATTAATGCCTTTAATCACCATTCAATTTCTTATCAAGAAAACGTCTAGCTGCACCAATGATATTATAACTAGAGATGACGGCAATAATAGGCTAGTTATGCTAGTTCCTAAGCTAGGGTTAGAAGTTAGGGTTTGACTCAAGGTTTTAAGAATGATTGTGATCAAGTTCACTTCAAAGCAAGAGGTCTTTTAGATTAGTGCCTTAGGGTTAAATGGAATCAAAAGTGAAGGACGCAAGAGCTGAAGGATCAGAATGGTTCCGCTAAGGACTAGAAGGAGAAACTTTGAAGTGTTGCTATAGCAAGGCCTCAAAATAAAATCCTAGGGGAGAGAGGCTCACCTTGGTGTAGGGGAACTAGGCCTTGGTGCTCTCTCCTCCTTCCTTAACTCAATGTCAATCACATCTAGCTGAAGAAATAACATAAACGTAGATAAGAGGGTTTGATGAAGCAAAGTATTGCTACAGCAAGGCTCTACCAGCAAAACCCTAGAAAAATCGGCCCATAGGTGTAGGGGAACTAGGACTTGGGACGTCTTCTCCTTCTTAGCTTGCAAATAATATGGCTAGCAAAAGGGAAGAGAGGATGAGAGTGTAGCTACGGATATTCTCTCTCCTTCTTTAAAAATGGTTGAAAAATCTCTCAATGGGGACATGAGACAAGGACCTTCTTGTGTGCTTGTCACCTAGGGTTTATTCAACAAAATTACAAATACATGCAAGAAATAAGTAATGCAACCATTCAATCAAGAATTTTTGCAGAAAAATACTTACATATCACCAAGAAAAGCATAGAAAACCCTAGTTGTAACACCTTCCATTAAGAGAAATACCAAAATATGCCAAAATAGTCTTCCTTCTACAAGTGCACCTCACTAATTCAGCCAATAACCCAAGAGAGGGCGCAAATTCCATACCTCACTATGAGTGAGTGTGAGATGATGAAAAGATGAAGGTGAAAATCCTTTATTTATACCATACCATGACCTAATTTTACATTTTAGGTCATGAAAAAGGCCGACAAGGCCAAAAACTAAATCATACTATTTTTACATCAAAATGTCAAATTAAAACCCTAATCAAGTTGAAAAGAGACATCAAGCCCCTCTAAAGGAGACGTTAACCCATTTTAAGGCAAATGGATCATCCTGGAGCAAAACGTTAGCCCTCCTCGAGCTTCTCCAACCTGCCACACGTGCCAACACTGCCTAGTCTGCCTCCCAAGACGTCCATAAGGCTGAATGACATCATGGTCATCATGGGTGACATCCTAGGCCTTCCAAGGCCAATGTTCCATTGAAAAAGGGCCAATCCCCCTAGGTCAAGCTCTGCCAAGGTGCCTCTAGTGGAACGTCCTCCTCTTCTCAGGTGCAAGGCCCCTGATCCATCATTGTCATGTCTCTGTCCCTTGATGGGGTCTCAGCATCCACCTGGTGGGCTCTTCAACCCCATGGAGGTTCGAACTGATCATCTCCCCATGTGTATCGGTCCAAAATGGTACCTGTCCGTCGGGCATGGTCCTGCACATCAATAGCTACGCCCTCTATGGGCGCATCAGTCACAGGAATCATAGCAATGTTAATCACATCTCATCATCAATATTACTAAACACATGCATAAAATCCCTAATATATCAGTCAGAAGCTCAAAGATATTACACAAGCCTGCAATACAAGTTTGGAGAAAAGGACAAGACGTCTTATTGGGCTAGTGTCCACTTGGAAAAGAAAAGTTCCCGGAAGAGACCTCATCCAAGCCATGTAAGTGGGTGATGTGGTCAGGGGATGTCTAAGCATCTGGGTGCAATGAGGGTCAAGGATGCAAGAAACGTTACCTGTGGGTGCCTTTGTAGAAGGCGATTTGTACCTGTCATGGATGCAATTTTTCCAAGCCCATTCTTGCCTTTTATTCTTATTCTTTTTAGTCTTTCATTTTTTATTTCTTTTTTGTTCAAGATCTAATCAGGGGACACTTCCCTGGCGTGGTGACCAATGGTGACAGCATTACCCACAAGTACTTTCACAAAAATGAGAAGGTTGGCTCGTGATGAGACCCCCTTTCCCTTGGCCAGGCAACTAAGAGTCACTGCCCTGGCGTGGTAACCAGATGGTGGCAATGTCATACTGCTAGTTACCCATGGACCTGATAGGCTGGCTCGTGATGAGACCCCCTATCCTCTGGTTAAGTCTTGTTTTATTACTTTTTCCGGGTCCCTCTTGTTTGTTGTTGAGAAGCCTTTTATTGCTTTCTCGGGGATCCTTGGGCGAAGCATCTCGAGGTGTTATTCTTAGGATTTTATTTTTTACCAGATTGCTTTTACCTTCTGGGCCTTTAGCCCCTTCTTCCCCTTCTTCCCACGAGATAAGGTGCAGTCCTGAAAATAGGTCAACCTAGTGCCCGGACAAGTGGAAAGGGATAAGTGAGCGGGAAACAGGATGAAAAGTGGTGATGTGATGGGAGCGGACGATGGATTTTCATAAATCCCCCCAGTGGAAAACCAAAACCTATAGACACAGGCTTACTATGTAATCCTGTCAATCCCCCCAGACATGGTCAAGTGGGAAAGTGTAAGATCCAAGCAATCATTAGAAATAAAAGGAATCAAATGCACGTATTCAAGGGTTTTGATGATCAAAGTGACACATACCATGATACCTGGACTAATTACCTCATTGAGCAAGAATCATCTCCGACATAGGACCAAGCCAATGGTGATGGATGTTGCTGCTGCTAACAAGATAAATATGCTGGAAGAAATAAAAGGTGGGCCCTCCAGGGCCATGCGAAAGTCAATCCTGCTCTCGATACTCCATATATAAGACCCGTGGACCTCGAGATATGATCTCCTAGTTATCCCTAAAAGTGGGGGATAACATCTGGTTCCAACTCGGGGACATGTGCTCACCGTATAGCACATGAGAACCTCAGCATCTCTGGCATAACCTGCTGACCTGCTCGATCTCAATAGAAAAATCAATAACAAAATGGGGTGGTAATGCCACCCAGCATATATAGATATAGGACTGAAATAAAGAAATCATAAATGCGAATGTAAAGAAAAACACTTACCTGTACTCTCCTGTTGGCTGGATGTTGGGTGTAGTCAAATGACCAGTGTAACCAATCCAACAACGTCCCACAATACCTGCCTTTGTGCTTCATCATAGACCAAAATAGTGATAAGTTGAGCACAATAATAACATGAATTAGAAAATGTATCATATCAATGGAAACTGTAAGGTCTAGCTCATGGAGGCGGGTGGGAGGGAAAAAGTGATGCCAAGACACACCCTCGGGAGAGTGCTCAATCCATCTCAGAAATGGATCGTGAAAATTCAAAGGTTCAAAAGATCGATTTGAGGACTCTGAATACTGGCTACCTTGGACGTCTTCACAACTTGAGACCTGAGAAGGGTTTAGCAAAAACTGAAAGGATGACTGACCATTCCTAAAGGGGAGGGTGGAAAACTGTGATAATAAGCTTCTTTCTGAGGTACTCAACTTTCCCCTAAAATCCAGAATGAGGTTTTGTCTTACAAGAGACTTGGGATAAGGGATGTGTTTCCAAACCATACCTTTAGTGACATAGCGAGGTAAAGGGATCAAAGGGAGGTGGAAAATATTATCACAAGTATCCTGCTTTAGGGAAGTAACTTCCTCATTTTTATCAAGATCTAAGCATAATGATGGTTGATAATTTTCTTCATAGAATAAATCCAAGTGCTCAGAAGAACAATCATCAAAGTCCTCAAGGTATGACTGAAAATTATTAGGACAACATAGTATCGAGTCATCCTTGGGTGTCTGAATAATCATGTCATGTTCTTGTTTCCAAATGCTAGACTTCTTATTAACTTCAGGTAAATGCAACTTTTGAAAATGACCCTGAATGTTGCAAATGGGATCCCCATCATATCCAATCACATTCCATTTACGTTTCTCGACATGTATGAACTCATTAATATTATCAACAAAGCCATAATTTTCATCATAACATGAACGTTTTAGAAAATCCAAAACTTCTTCACTTTCCACATCATAAGATAGAGAATCATTAAAAATTTGGAAAGGGAAGTAACTCACTTTGCTCACTTCTTCCTGTGCAGGAGCTTCAAGTATTCATATGTCTTCATCAAATGGAAGACTTGCCTCTACATCTTCTAGTTTGTTCAAAGGCTCCATTTCTTCTTTACTCTTTGAGTCATAGAATAAGGTGTCATCAAAAATTTTGAAACTAAAATAACTTACCTCATTCTCTTCATTTTTTTCAGGAGGAATAGGATCTTTGAGAGCTTCATCGGATGGAGGAGCGATTACTGGTCCTTTATCCTCATAATTCACTTCTCTAGTCATATCTTCACTGCATTCTATTGAATTATGAGATATGTTTTGCTCCTCTTCAAGGGGTTGACAATCTTTTTCATAAACCTCATCTTTTATATCAAAGGTTTTTTGGTATTGATCATGATATGCTTTCCTGAGATCTTCTACAATCTCAGTGGTGAATTCTTTGTCATCTAAGGGTACCATGATATTTTGAAGGACATCTTCATACGTTTGGCAATGTGTCTTGGTAAAGTATATAAACCTACTAATGAGGTGTATGAAAGATGATATACCCTTGTCTTTGCAACAACCCTTAAACCAATCCTATAAGTAGGAGGGCAGAGTGAGTATTAATAATTTTATAAGAGCATCGTCTCCTCCCAACTCTATATCACTCAAATACTCCAAAAAATTTACGATGTGAGGAGTTGGGAGGCCCAAAAATATTGGAGAGTTGTTTAGCCATTTTGTATCAAAGTAATTTGGGTATCCTTGAAAACTTCTGAAATCAATACTTGGATACATTTGTTCCCAGTGTGACATGATCCCATAACTTGGAAATATCACAAATTTGAGAGTAAGGTTGCACCTTGGAAAATATTAGTGGAGTCGCCAGACAATTTGCCTGAAACAATCAAAAGATAAAGGGAAAACACCCTAAGTGGAGTCGCCAGGTAAGCTTGTAAGATAAGGCTTCTAGAGGCAAGGCTTACCGAAAAGTTGTCGTCTTGAGGAAGGTTTGACTCAGTGTTCCTCGGCAGCAGTGCCAAAATGTTATCGCATAGTTTTTAGCAAGGATAAAAGGCTAAAGGTTGGAAATTCAACTAGCATAACAGGAACCAATCCCACCCAATGTCACCACAATGGGATGGTTCTTTCTATTAAGGGTGCTAAGGCCCAGGGGAGACGTCCCTGGTGACCTGGGGTTTTGAGAAGGCAAAGGATTATAAGACAAGGATAATTTCCCCCCTCACAAGTCACCATCGAGCAGATATTCCGGCTAAACAGCAAATAGTAAAGTAAAATCCCCAAAGAGATACACCTGCCTGAGACAAATCAACAACAAACTGATATATGCAAGCTTGCTCAATGGGTTAGTACTTCATATAAATTAATGACTATTTGATACACTTATAAGAAATTTGATAACAAATATTAACGAAGTCAATGTTTATAAAATAACAATGAAAATAATATCACTTCTTCAATAAATGCTGAAACAATATGGCATTCAATGTAACAAATCAACACTTCATTCAATCAATGCCTTTAATCACCATTCAATTGCTTATGAAGAAAACGTCTAGCTGCACTAATGATATTATAACTAGAGATGATGACAGCAATAGGTTAGTTAGGTTAGTTCCTAAGCTAGGGCTAGTAGTTAGGGTTTGATTCAAGGTTTTAAGAATGATTGTGATCAAGTTCACTTCAAAGCAAGAGGTCTTTTAGATCAGTGCCTTAGGGTTAAATGGAGTCAAAAGTGAAGGATGCAAGAGCTGAAGGATCAGGATGGTATGGCTAAGGACTAGAAGGAGAAACTTTGAAGTGTTGCTATAGCAAGGCCTCAAAATCAAACCCTAGGGGAGAGAGGCTCACCTTGGTGTAGGGGAACTAGGCCTTGGTGCTCTCTCCTCCTTCCTTAACTCAGTGGCAATTATGGCTAGCTGAAGAAATAACATAAACCAAGACAAGAGGGTTTGATGAAGCAAAGTATTGCTACAACAAGGCTCTACAAGCAAAACCCTAGAAAAATCGGCCCAAAGGTGTAGAAGAACTAGGCCTTGGGACGTCTTCTCCTTCTTAGATTGCAAATAGTACGGCTAGCAGAAGGGAAGAGAGGATGAGAGTATAGCTACAGCTAGGCTCTCTCCTTCAAAAATGGCTGAAAAATATCTCAATGGGGACATGAGACAAGGACCTACTTGTGTGCTTGTCACCTATGGTTTATTCAGAAAAATTACAAATACATGCAAGAAATAAGTAATGCAACCATTCAATCAAGAAGTTTTGCAGAAAAATACTTACATATTACCAAGAAAAGCATAGCAAACCCTAGTTGTAACACCTTCCATTAAGAGAAATGCCAAAATATGCCAAAAAAGTCTTCCTTCAACAAGTGCGCCTCACTAATTCAGCCAATAACCCAAGAGAGGGTGGAAATTTCAGACCTCACTATGAGTGAGTGTGAGATGATGAAAAAATGAAGGTGAAAATCCTTCATTTATACCATACCATGACCTAATTTTACATTTTAGGTCATGAAAAAGGCCAATAAGGGCAAAATACTAAATCATACTGTTTTTACATTAAAATGTCAAATTAAAACCCTAATCAAGTTGAAAAGGGACATCAAGCCCCTCTAAAGGAGACATTGTCCCCTTTTAGGGAAAATGGAGCATCCTGGAGAAAAACGTTAGCCCTCCTTGGGCTTCTCCAACCTGCCACACGTGCCAACACTGCCCAGTTTGCCTCCCAAGACGTCCATAAGGCTGGATGACATCATGGTCATCACGGGTGACGTCCTAGGCATTCCAAGGCCAACATTCCACTGAAAAAGGGCCAATCCCCCTATGTAAATCTCTGCCAAGCCAAGGTTCCTCTGGTGGAACATCCTCCTCTTCTCAGGCGCAAAGCCCCTGATCCATCTCTGTCATGTCTCTGCTCACTGATGGGGCCTCAGCATCCACC
The DNA here is from genome assembly GCA_032191745.1 of Picea mariana. Lineage (NCBI taxonomy): Eukaryota > Viridiplantae > Streptophyta > Pinopsida > Pinales > Pinaceae > Picea > Picea mariana. The sequence goes on along the minus strand of JASDQU010501318.1, from coordinate 48,983 downwards.
TGGTGGGCTCTTCAGCCCCATGGAGGTCCGAACTGATCATCTCCCCATGTGTACCGGTCCAAAATGGTACTTGTCCGTCGGGCATGGTCCTACACATCAATAGCTACGCCCTCCATGGGCTCATCAGTCACAGGGATCATAGCAATGTTAATCACATCTCATCATCAATATTATTAAGCACATGCATAAAATCCATAATATATCAATCAGAAGCTCAAAGAGATTACACAAGCCTGCAATACAAGTTTGGAGAAAAGGACAAGACGTCTTATTGGGCTAGTGTCCACTTGGAAAAGGAAAGTTGCCGAAAGAGACCTCATCCAAGCCATGTAATTAGGTGATGTGGTCAGGGGATGTCCAAGCATCTGAGTGCAATGAGGGTCAAGGATGCAAGAAACGTTACCTGTGGGTGCCTTTGTAGAAGGCGAGTTGTACTTGTCCTGGATGCAATTTTTCCAAGCCCATTATTGCCTTTTATTCTTATTCTTTCATTTTTTATTGTTTTTTTGTTCAAGAGATAATCAGGGGACACTGCCCTGGCATGGTGACCAGTGGTGAAAGCATTACCCACAAGTACTTTCACAGAAATGAGAAGGCTGGCTCGTGATGAGACCCCCTATCCTCTGGTTAAGTCTTGTTTTATTATTTTCCAGGTCCCTCTTGTTTCTTGCTGAGAAGCCTTTTATTGCTTTCTTGGGGATCCCTGGGCGAAGCATCTCGAGGTTTTATTCTTAGGCTTTTATCTTTTACCAGCTTTCTTTTACCTTCTAGGCCTTTAGACGCTTTTTCCCATGAGATAAGGTGCAGTCCTGAAAATAGGTCAACCCAGTGCCCGGACAAGTGGAAAGGTATAAGTGAGCGGGAAATAGGATGAAAAGTGGTGGTGTGATGGGAGCGAACGATGGCTTTTCATAAATCCCCCCAGTGGCAAACCCAAACCTATAGACACGGGCTTACTAGGGCATCATGTCAATCCCCCAGACATGGTCAAGTGGGCAAGTGTAAGATCCAAGCAATCGTTAGAAATAAAAGGAATCAAATGCCCATATTCAAGGGTTTTGATGATCAAAGTGACACATACCATGATACCTGGACAAATTACCTCATGGAGCAAGAACCATCTCCAACACAGGACCAAGACGATGGTGATGGATGCTGCTGCTACTGACAAGATAAAGATGTTGGAAGAAAGAAAAGGTGGGCCCTCTAGGGCCATGCTAAAGTCAATCCTGCTCTCGGTACTCCATGTCTAGGACCTGTGGGCCTCGAGACATGATCTCCTAGATATCCCTAAAGCTGGGGGATAACAGGACCTTCACTCAGGACTTGAATCCCACAGGATGGATGATTCACCCCCTCTCCTAGGGACACATGGATGATGAGCATTGTCGTTGGAGGCATGAGAATACACCTTGGAGGGGGAGACTAGCCCTCCATTAGCCCAACGTTTGGCCTTGGAGGCCTTGTTATCCCCATTTTGTGGATAACTAAGGAGATTATGTCTCGAGGCCCTCACATTGGAGATATGGAGTGTCGAGACACTATATGACCAACAATACTCTTTTGCATAGATGGAGACCCTTCTCACCAACACAGATGGTCACAGATTTCCATATGGAATCCACCACATCAACTAGATTTCGGAAGCCAGTGGACCTTGCTCCATTAGGTACAAGTGTAATGTTCCCAAGCCAATTTTTCACTTGGAAACACTAGCTAACCACTGAACTAACTGTTTTTTGTTTGTGTATGCAGGTTAGCCTCTTAAATTTTGGCCTTAGGGTTTTGCTAATGATTTTATATGTGTGTTTGTAGTAATAAACAAGAGATACAATCATGGAACATACCTCAACCATATGCAAGATCAGTAAGATGGTAGACAAGCCAAAACACTGTAGATCTGATCTTATTCATAAATGAATAGCAAGAACCTGATACAATGAGATGTCAATCTGGAATGCACATCAGATGGCTCTAATAAAGACAATAGAAGATAGGAGCTGCTATAAAATGCTCCGATAGAAGATGCCACAAGCCTCCCAAGGCCGAATACTCACTGAAGACCAATGCAGAGTAGATCTGGGCCGTAAGAAATACTAAACCCTCAAATTGGAAGATGCCATGCCCTGTTGGAATCCTGAAGCTCCTTAATAATTCGGCCCTACTGTCAAAGACCTCCAAATGCTACGCTGAAGATGTCGAATTGTAGATCGGGATGAGTGGAATCCCCTCCTTAAATATCAAACTGAAATACCAAGGGAGACTCCTCCAAATGCTAAACCCTCCAATTGAGTTGCGCCCTCCTGAAACTGTCAAACCCTACAATTTCGACCCTGATGAAGGAGGCCTCCAAATAAGTCCAAACTCGGCCAAATGATAGATCGGGGTGATAGGATCCCCCTCCTGAAGTCTCATGCTAAAATTCTATGGATAACTCCTCCAAACTGAATAGAACTGAATCTCAAGAATGCCCTCCTCTCCAATTTGTCCCAATGCTCTAGGAAATAATTTGAACCATAAATCTCTCCCAAGAGGCACTAGAAATCATGGATAAGGCCCTGCAAGTAAAACCCAGATGCTCAAATCTCCAAATGCCCCCTCAAACTCTTGCAATGAGCCTTCCTTCACTGAATGGTGCACCCCCCTTGTTGGAAACCCCCAATGGTGCGCCCTCCTTCTCTTCATGTGCCTGTGGCTGGTGTAGAACCCTCTTGTACTAATGTAGATCCAAACTATAATGGTGTGGGAGAGTATTTCATCTCCGAGACCAAGCTTGGGACAAGCTAGGTGGAATCTTTCACCACTGAATCGTCCTCTAGGGTTTGTTAAGTCAAAACCCTCAAAACCCCCAAGAGATGGGCCCTCTAGCTAGAAGCCAGATATCCAAATGATAGACATACATGAATGAGTGAATAGAGGCCCTTGCCTTTCCTTTATACTTCTTTCTCACCTTGTCCCTCCAAAGTGACTTTCATTTTATTAATATTTAATTAATTAAATAAATCACTTTAATTAATTAATTAACCTTTTTACCTATGAAAAGCACCTTATCTCTCCTTGTGGCTTCCATGGCCACTGAAAGTCACTTCTCACCATCCCATACTGTAGTGTTGCTCCTCCTGATTCCAATGAGCTATTACACTGAGAGGTTCCTCCAAGTAATGTGCCCAAAATGACCTCTTCGGTGAATTTAATTAACTTACAGCTCAAAATAGTCAAAATCATGGAAATCGTCAGAATGCAATGGAACCAAAGCCAACCTATGCGGAATGGATCATAATGATTAAATGGGATGAGCGATGCAAGTCGGACCCCAAAATGCCTCCCAATAATCCATGTACTCGCTAGAACATCCATTTGGCTACTCTGGTCATCATAAACCTCTGCAATGTGATGATGTCCCAAAGTGGGTACATTACAACAAGTCAGTATTATGGTAAGCATCATTTCAATATTTAAGCCATTTGAGTATGTTGTATCTTAGATTGCTTTATATTTCATGATAAATGCTTGGACATTATGCCTTTTTGCCTGCTTCACCTTGGTGGTTGACATTGTGCCCTGGTAAGTGATCTTCCTTGGGGATGGGTTTGCTACTAGGAACTCCCTTGAAGAACCACGGTACCATTCTTGACCACACTTACCACTTTCCATCACTATTCCCCACCATTTCCTTATCTCTTGGGATTTTAGGTTGTATTGACACAAGAAGGGGTCTCATTTTGTGGGAAGAAGGGGATGAAGGCCCAGAGGGATTGATGTTGGGTAAAAGATAAAAGCCTATGTATCAACCTTCTAGATGCCTCGTCCAGGGATCACCCAAGAAAGCAATGAAATGCTTATCTTTGAGTAAAGGGGAAACACAATGAAATATGATTAAAAATGCTTAAAAGGTTAGTTGAAGGATATGAGGTCTCATCACAAGCTGGCCTATCATGTCCATGAATATTTAGTGGTATGACGTTACCATCATCTGGTCACCAAGCTAGGGTAATGGCTCTCAGTTACATGGCTGAGAGAAAGGGGGTCTCATCATGATCCAACCTTCTCATTTCCACTAGGTGTTTGTGGGTGTCATTTCCATTATCTAGACACCACGTCAGGGCAGTGGACTTCAACCTTTCCTTAAAATTATGAAAGAATGGAAGAATGGAAAATAATGGGCTTGGAAAAAGTGCATTGCAGACGAAGGTACCACACACCCAAATATGATGCAGATGAAATCATGGAACAACCCCTAGATAGAGTTGGTGATCACATTGATGATTTCATATAGACAAGGAGATGCATATGGGATTTGGGTTGTTTCATTTTTTATGGAGATCCTATCTACGACATTGAAGGCACATATCAGATAAAGGATATAGAACAAATTTCTTCAGAGGACTTCTTTTTACAGCTAGATGGTCCATATATGTGACAACCTGATGATATAATTACATATTTGTTCCATCCATTCGAGGATGACCTGACGCAACATTTTTAGGATGATTTTAAACCACCATACTCAGATTTTGATAGACACCAGGTCGTGGCCCACCCAAATCACTTCGAGGTCCATACTACCTGTTGGGCTCGTATTTTGATTGTTTTGTTGCGATGATTGAATCCTTTTGCACCGGTATTATATAT
>JASDQU010501317.1:42142-53536 GCA_032191745.1 Picea mariana | reverse complement strand
GATCATGTGCAACAAAAGGAACAATGACCGGATTTCATGGAGGGTCTTGTATCCCTATTTGAAGAATTTATGGACCCAGAACCGAATTCATGAACATAATTTTGGGTATGTGGACAAATCCAAGAGATCATGGAGTCTATAAATAAAGATTCCCAAATCAAATTTTGAATTTTGCGGAAGAGAGAAGCGAGAAATGTGAGGAGAACATAGATTTAAGGTTTGTATGAAAGCGTGGAAGATGATCTAAGGTTTTATGACACAGAGGATGAAGCATGCTAGAGAGGTTTTCTGAAGCAAACTATGACTTACAAATTTTCATGCCTGCTCTGATATCATGTTATAATTTTAGAAGTTACAATTATATTCTTTAACATTCATTAACAATTACGTGTAATAGGATCATTGAAAGATAAACAATCACATAGCACAAGATATATCCTAGGAAAACCCTCGTGGGGGAGAAAACCCATCAACCAATTCTTCAGTACAGATTCCTTCAACTAGTACAATGCCACATTATAGCTCTCCACAAACAGACGAAGACTAAGATACCAAAGACCAAGAAACCAAGACCTCTTGCACTGGACCTCCTTTGCTATGCTCCAAATACACAAGAGAAGGTGAGTTGTGTGTGTATACAAATGAGAGGAACTCAACCTCTATTTATACACATAACTTGACTCCCGAAAAGACATGACCTTAAGAGGGGTTGTTTTGACTTTTACAATAAGGATAACAATATAATAATAATTTTTTTTGAGGTGATTTATACAATATGATTACAATAACCTTCTCTAGGTTTGACCAATACAAATACAAAAGAATATATTTTGTAGTTACATTAAAATATCAACACACTTGACATTCTTCCTTGTAAATATTTAAAAAAAATCCTCCCCCAATTGAGAAATGTCCTCAAAACTAGAGGCCAAAGATCCATCGTGCTTTGGGATCTACCAAATGGTATTTTTTATATTTTTATTAACTTTATAGAGAAATAGTTTCACCGGCGTATTTAGATATTCTTTGACATTTAACAACCATATATCATATAATTAATAAATAAGAGTATCATAAACAAGCACAAGAAGACACAAAGAGTTATCTTGGGAAAACCCCAAACCCGGGGAAAAACCCAACCAACCTTTATTAGATAGATTTTGTCAATAATATAATCCAACCATGAACCAACTATCAAGAGAAAATTGATAAAGAATAAAACCTAGCACAAATATAGCATACCAGACAGTTGCAGCAACACCACCATACAAAGTATCGCACCTCTTTCTAGGGAGAGTGCACAAGAGAAATCACCACCAAGAATAACCAAGAACTCAGATGTTGCAGTAGCCGCATCCTCCTTGCCTCATATCTGTGCCTTCTTCTTTGTGTAGTTGCAACTGCAAGTGAGTGTGTCCAAATGATCAAGGCATCACTATATTTATACTGGTATGTTAATGTACTAGGGATGACTTCTCATTTGGAATACTAGGGCTGAATTTTCATCTGGAATAATTCATCTTTCACTTTATTAATTCATGTGGGCCAACTTCTTATCTGGAGTCTTCTATTTTCACTTTGTTCTTTTCCCGTGGGATGAATTCTCTTTCGAGGTGTCCTTATTTTTTTCAATGGTATTCCTTTGACTTATGGAATCTTATTCTCTTCTAAGAAAGGTTGTCTAGGAGAAAAATACCTCCCGTAGCTATCAAAAAATCAACACTCCATCTTAGCTAGGGAGATATCTTTACATGATGTTTTCTTCTAGTATTCCAATGACTACTCTGAAATCATCTAGTATCCCTATGGATACCACCATGCCATTAGTAGTTCCATCCTCTTCCATAGTCTATATGACTATTATGCAATCAACTAGTAGTAGCAGTAAGCTACTACCATGCTGTCCAACAATTAACTAGCATCACAAAGTTGCCACCATGTTAACACAACTACATAGAAATCAAATAGTAGCACTAAGATACTACCATTCTATCCAATAATCTCTCATGACTATGCAACAATCAACTAGTATCACTAAGATATTACCATGCCATCATCCATAGTCATGATCTACAATCCACTAGTAGTCGTAAGGCTACTACCATGCAGTTCAATAGTCTCCATAACTATGTAGAAATCAACTAGTATCACTAAGCTACTACCATGTCATCAACCATAGTTATGATCTATGTGACTATGCATCAATCAACTAGTAGCACACAACTACTACCATGGCATCAACCATAGTCACAAACTCTATGAATATGTAGCAATCAACTAGTAGCACACAAATACTACCATTCCATCAACCATATTCATATCATGCAATCAACTGGTAGCTAAAAAATCCACCACCATGCAATTCAATAGTCTCTATGATTATGCAACAATCAACTAGTAGCACACAACTACTACCATGCTATCAGCCATAATCATAGTCTGCAATCCTTATGACTATGCAACAATCAACTAGTAGCACAGAACTATTACCATGCCATCGGCCATAGTCATATTCGATAAACTCTATAACTATGCAACAATCAACTAGTAGCACACATCTACTACCATTCCATCATCCATAGTTATTGTATCATGATGAATCTAGTAGCACGAAGCTATTCCCATAGTATCCACGACTATGTTATGATGTTTCTCCTCTCCTAGTAGTCCCATTCACACCCATCCACTGGGAAACACTACTATATTACTCCCTCAGACGCTCCACATGACTGATCTGGGAAACCCTTGTCCAAAGGGAATCCTGCTAGAGGATAAACATCACACCTCCCTTTGAACAAGGGTGGACATTTTGCATCACACCAAGCTTGTCTATGAAGTACTCATACTTCACTCTAGATAGAGGCTTGGTGAGAATGTCTGCTATTTTCTCATCTGTGGATATGTACTGGATCGCCACAATTCCTCTCTGCACCATGTCTCGGATGTAATGGTATTTGATATCTATATGCTTTGCTTTTCATGAAAGAATGGATTATCTGAAAACTCACGCAACTTTCATTATCACAATGTATCAAAGTTGGCTCCAACTCTAGATCAAATAACCCTGCAAGCAACTTCCAAAGCCACACTGCTTCATGGCTTGCAACATTGGCTGCTATATACTCTGCCTTTGTTGTATTGAGTGCCACTGATGTCTCAAACAACATCCTGATGTGTTTTTCCTATCCATTTCACTCCCCACCCAGTCAGAGTATGTATAACCTTGCAACTTCACTTATCCATCTGATTCATATATAAGTATGTATCCAATCATACCATACATGTACCTCAACACATGCTTGTTGCTATCCAATGCACATGTCTAGGATCAACCATGTATTTTAAAGCATATATCTGGTCTGGTGTTAACCAGTTACATCAAGGATCTGAACAACTTTCTATACATCGTGGATCCACCAAATATGAAGATGAATCACTCAACAACTTCAGATTTGTAACCATAGGTGTGACCATGGACTTGCATTCCATCATCTTGAATCTTTGTAGGATCTCAAGTGTATATTTTCCTTCGCTAAGGAAACTCTCATATGGCCTCTAACTCGCCTCTAGTCCCATCAAATCCAGATTCTTCATTTTCAACTCTAAATTTAGTTCCCTCTTGCACTCATCTATGAGCTTCTCATCTCTTATAAGAAATGGGTCAACCAATATCAAGGGGAAACCATCCTCAAGCTTATCAAAAAACAATAATTGATTGTCATATCCTGCCCTGGTTTCATGCACAAATCTTTCTTCAATCTATCGACATGAGACTCCTTCTCATGTATCTTTTGGTTACTCTATGTACACTTTTTTTGGCTACTAGAGAAGGTGCCTCATCATAATATTATCCCTCTTTTTGGGAGAATATTCTAGCCACAAATCTCACTTTGTACTTATTTATGTTGTCATTTGAAACATGCTTGATCTTGTAGATCCACTTTGGAAGTCACTATTGACTTCCCTTCTGGTCTTGGAATGACTTTCCACACATCATCATAGCATCCTTCCACACTTTCTTCTTTGTAGCTTCCTCATAAGTGGAAGTTTCTTCCCCATTGATGCCACATAGCTGGAAAACATGTGTGGTCTCTTGCTCTCTCTAGAACTTAGGAAAAACCCATATCCCAATCCTTCAGATTGGTTGCCTCATCTTTCATTGTAGCAAATTCTATTGAAACAAGGGAATCCTCCAAGGAGGTATCATATCTCCTCGAAGTCTATGAAGCTTCGATCTAGCCTCCTCAACTTATGAAACCTTTCTTTCAATCCTAGAAGATGTTTCTCTCTCCCAACTAAATATGAGGGGAAAATTCCTTTGAATGATCTGGTATTTGTCTGAGTCAACTAACTCTCTCTGATATTAGGCTCACTATGATTCTACATGCTCCCTCTGAAGCTTGACTCCCTATGAGTCTATATAATCTTCGGAGCCATCTGCTCCCTCTACATATGTTGACTTCCTCTGAAGTATGATCTCATATGAAATCTACTAGGAGGTTGCTCCTCCCTACTGTATCCTGAGGGTTGACTCCTTTTGAACTCTAGCTCCTTCTGATTCGATACTTGATGGGGCCACCTGCCTCACCACTGGTGGAGCCATATGCTCCTCCTCATGATATGGATCATCATTTCCATATAAATTCATGCCCTTTGCATTCTGAAAAGTATCACGAGACCATTTTGGTCTCTTCCTGGTTACTGTAACGTTTATGGGTAGGCCCTTCTGGCTTCTACTGACTCTTCCTCATGATCTGAAGAGTGATCAACTAAAATTGAGGGATATGTACGGTCATATTTGGAGCCTTCTTCTCCTTACAATCAATTTCCATATGAGATACTTTGTATCCCGCAAAAGTACTCTTCTTGCCAGAAGGTTTTAACTTTGTCCTCTTCTCTTTTGGTACATGGATGTATACTATCATGTATACAACTTCTTTTCTAGATAGTCTAGTCCATGTCTCAACTAGATACCATCTAATATGTTGCCTCCTGAAACCATCATTATATCTCCCACTCGAAGTTATTACCTGTGACCTACCCGTAACAAAAAAAAAAGACAACAACCAATAAAATCTCCTAGTAGAATTGAATCTAGCTGGTAGGAGGCTTCTCCTACTCCCTTTACTGTATGCTTGGAATCATCTGAAGGGATGTATTCTTTTCTGTCAAAATACACACTTTTCATCTTTTGATTCCTTTGTCTTCTTCTGAGGAGTGGGCTCTTTCGTATCTATTGCATGTGCATCATGTTTCCTCTTTCCTTTCCCATGGGGACATTGAAAGCCATAATGTACCAACTTTTTACAAGTGTAACATCTGATTTTTTGAGACATATTTCTTATGGTATGGTCTTCTAGTTTTCTCTGGATTGACTTCTCTCCTTTCTTTCATTTTCTTCACATGAGCAACAAGTGCTCGATTTTCCTCATCATTGGTCTTCTATGATTTGGATATCAACCTTGATTCTTCTTGGGTACAGTCTACCCATATCTTATCAAATCTGGGTAATTTTCTTCTTGCACAAATTCCTTGAACAAATGCACCCCGGGAAGAAGGAACCCCATTAAGAGTTGTAGTTAAAAAAATTTCATCAGTCATTGAGTCTATAGTTGTTAATTGATCCTTGATCAGTGAAATCCTCATGAACTAGTTGGAGACTATTTCTAACTTGTTCATCACCACGTTTATGAGTTGATTCCTTAGGGTTATATTCATGTTTGTGTTCTTGCTTTCATATAGTCTGGATAAGGCATCAAACATCTCCTTTGGTGTCTTCAATTCGGATACATTTGAAATCAAGTGGTTCTTGATTGAATATGTCAAAATCCTCTTGGCCTTGATCTCATTCTTCCTGAACTTTGTCTAGGAGTCTTCTTCTTCTGGTTCTGGAAGCACCTGCTTGACATGATCCAACGTATTCTTCCATGATCTGAAGTTATCTGATCCATCCAACCTATCCTCAACTCTCATATTGGTATTCATTTTTGCTAATAGAAACCTTAGATCTGAAAATTTCCAAAATTTAAAACTTCACCAAACTGCAATATGAGAGTTGCAGTGAGTGTGCTAGGGTTGGGAGAATTGCTATGATTTGAAATTAGTCTCAATGACTTGGAACAAGTTCTCAACGACCTTGACAAGAGAAATGTCCAGCTGCAAATCTCCAGATCTTTCCTTCTAGTTGTTAGGTTGTCTTAAAGGTAACCAACTCTGATTCCATGTTAGATTTTTATTAGCTTTACAGAGAAATATATTTACTAGTGTATTTAGATCTTCTTTAACATTTAAAAACCATATATCGTATACTAAAGAAATAAGAGCAGCATAAACAAGCATAAGAAGACACAGAGAGCTATCTTGGGAAAACCCCAAACATGGGAAAAAACCAAGCCAACCTTTCTTAGATAGATTCTGTCAATAATATAATCCAACCATGAACCTGATCTCAAGATAAAATTGATAAAGAAGAAACCCTAGCACAAAGATAGCATACCAGACAGTTGTAGTAGCAACACCATACAAAGTAGCACACCTCTTCCTAGGGAGAGTGCACAGGAGAAATCACCACCAAGAATAACCAAGAACTCAAATGTTGCAGTAGTCGCGTCCTCCTTGCCTCATATCTGCACCTTCTTCCTTATGTAGCTACAATTGTGAGTGAGTGTGTCAACATGATCAAGGTGTCACTATATTTATATTGGTCTGTCAATGTATTGGAGCCGACTTCTCATATGGAATATTGGGGCTGAATTTTCATCTGGAATAATTCATCTTTCACTTTATTAATTCCTATGGGCCAACTTCTTATCTGGAGGCTTCTATTTTCACTTTATTCTTTTCCTATGGGATGACTTCTCTTCCGAGGTGTTCTTATTTTGGTCAATGGTATTCCTTTGACTTATGGAATCTTCTTCTCTTCTAAGAAGGGTTTTCTAGGAGGAAAATACCTCCCGCAACTACCAAAACATCAACAATATATGCACTCTTTTGGTTATTATTAAACTTGTGAAAATATTTTTTATTATCATTTCATATAGAAAACCATAAGATCCATATCTTGAGCCTCCAATATACCTCCTTATCTACCAATATTCTTATCCTTTTTTCCTTGAAACTCTTTAACTAATTTTTAAAAACTTCATCAAGAAAACCTACTTGATCTTTATTATTGAAGTCATCCAACTATTCTTCCATATACACTAAAAATATGATCATCCTTTAACCTTTTATTTAATATGCAAATATTTTCTTGACACTCCTTAGATTTCTATCAAATTGAAACACCATATATTCTCAAGAAGAATCATAGAAATGATTTGATGACTTCTTTCTCATTTCTCCATGTTCATCATCCTCAATCCAATTTGAATTAAATTTAAAATGGTTGGGTAGTTTTTTCCTATTTTTGCAATCTCCATAAAAACAAGCATATGATCAGGTTGTCCACCTAAACCAATACATTTCCTAATTATTATCGAATCTTCTACAAAAGCATCATTCAATGATAAATTATCAATATGCTTATGTATTCTTCCATATCCAATATGCATATTCCTCCAAGTGGGATTCAACTTCACTGACTCAATGTAATATGGACAGAAATCATTTAGTTTTCTCACAAATTACTCAAAAAGGACATTCATATTATTGGTTGAACCCCAATCTCCAATGTCCCCAAGGAGAAATTCAAATCACCACCAACAATAAGAATCCTTTATTTGAGAAAACTCTTAGAAAATATATTACCCCAATATGCTACTCGTACTGTATACATCTCATATATATTAAGAACTATGAACTCTTCACCAAGATCCTAAGCATAAAGAATGATACCTATACATGAATTAAAGGATAAGAAGTAATTACATTTTATAATAAAAAAATCCTCCATGCCAAAATCAAACCCCCTGAATGTCCTAAAGTATCCAAGTAGAAAAAAATACAAATATCCAAGAATCTTAGCTAGATCATTGATATATTTTTTACCATCACCCATAGTCTCTTGTAGCAAAAGTATATCCACAGTGTTAAAATAAAGTAATATATAAAGGGATTATTTCTTCGAGCGATGACCCAACCCTCACACAATTAACACCATTAAAATAATTATTCACACCTCCCTTTCACATAGTGACTTCCTTTCCTCCTAGATACCAAAGGACCAGAGAGATCGGTCATCCTAAAACCACTCTCTACCCATTGTTCTATTGTCTTTATACAAGATTATCTAGGCCTAAGGAAATAATTATTGAACCTTTTGTACCCCCTCAAGTCTCCATAAATGAATAGGATATATTCAGAAGGGTATAAATTTTTGGGATATTAGACACTAGAGATAGATTCTTTCCTCACTTAAATCGATTCTCCCTAACTATAGGAGAGGATAATACCTCATAAAATTTTCCATTAAAAGGGCTTTGAATTGAGGGACTTATCTTATTCAATATTGACTTGACTCACTCGCATCCACTAAGTTAACAAATTTTCACAAAAAACATGAGAGGTATCGAGGCTTGATCTATAAAATGTTGTGGATATTCCATCAGATAGTTTTTCACAACAGATCTAATAAAATATGTAAAATCTTTACTTTGAAGGTTAATTTCCTTTAGATCTCAGATTCTTTAATTACTAGTTTTCTTCTTAAAATGTATGAAATAGTTGAAATGAGAAAAATAGAGAACAGAATAAATACTCAGACACCATCTACAAATAAACACAATATATGATCTGGGAAACCCAATATGAATGAAAACCCAGCTAGAAGGTGAGGTGGCTATGCTCTCTTTTATTTAAATGAAAGTACAAAGAAAGATGCACTATCTGTGAAGTTTCCTTTAACATTGTGGCATGTATGGCTGCTATAGAATCTCTCCTCCTATGCTATTCTCTCAAAATAACACTCCTACGTGTTCTCTTCTCAACTATAAAACAAATACATTGCTAAATAATGGAACCTCTTCTCCTCCTAATGTCCCGGTATCTAACATCGCCCCATAGGCCTCTAGTGGTAGGGTTTTGAATTCTTGAACCCACAATTGTAATAAGGATTTGGACCTTATAGAATCTTCTTGAAATTCCATATGTGACTAGCCCATATGCGTGAATAATGGAGGTTGGAATGACATCCACTCGTACCATGGTGGTCAACACGAGAGGTCAACACAGTAGGTCAACTTGCGAGAGGTATAACTTTTGCATATGAGTTGTGATTGATGTGATGTTTTCACCGTTGGAAAGGTATTGATGTGTATAATAGAGTTACATGGTCGAAGCTTAATATGGGAAATTTTTTACCCCAAAAAAATCCATTTGATGCCTCAAAATGGCTCCGGAAGATTTCAGACCCTCATTAGCCAAACTAGGTATTTCCATTAAAATGACCTTGCAAGCTAATTCCTCAAATTTTTCCACTCTGAAAGCATCGAGATGGATTCCAAATAATATAATGATCCAATTTGGATCAAGGCTATGCTTACCAGATAATGAGAAATCATATTGATGGAGCATATCTATCTCTATTTTTTTATAGAAATTCTCCTAGAATTGGATGCAAACAAATCTTGAGGAATTTTTATTTTCGCTGGCCTTTTAATATTCTCCACTAGTGTCCATAGCTAACTCCTCCAAATTTAACCAAAAAACCCATGCGACCTTCCCAACCTCCTTAAAATCCTTGTAATTGACATCACCAACCACCCCTCAATCTTATTAACACCCTTTTTTACCCAAACCTTATTGTGAATTTTAGGATCAAAATCTGCAATCAAATGACCATATCTATGACATTTTCACTTCTAAAAGGAATTCCAGAATAATCTAAAACATAAGATTGAGAAACAAGACCCCATTGGATAATCATTTACTTATATAATCCCTTCCTTAGGTCTAGTCCAACAAATATTTGACGAATGTTCATAACACCCATATCCGTTAAAATCATATTTACTTCCATGAATGCACCAATGGAATTTCCTATCTCCTTAAACACTTCCATAAACTGAAATTTCAACAAAAACCTGGGGAGTTTGACCCACATTGGAACAATGTGCGATTTCTCTAGTTTAGCATTAAATAATGGAGACCATCTCTTTAATATTAAAGGAGTTGAATTCAAGTGCCAAATTTACCCAAGAATATTTTTCACATCACTACATTTCTTAAAAATAAAGGCCATCCACTCCCTATAAAGGAGATGATCCTAGTGTCGACAAACTAGAATCAGTTCCCAGGCATGGCTCATCCAATCCCTAAGAGTTTTATCCCAAATCCTTCATCTTGAAATTGACCCACCAAATCCTACAATGCTAACTCTACAAATTTATGCATCCTCGTGTAATCCCCTAACAACAACCAAAAATAGCTCCCTTTATTCCTCACACGCCTCTTACTTCTCCATTGAAAAGGCTCACCACTACTTCATTTTCTACTTCCCTTTATACCAATACCCCTGAGGCAAAAAAAAATTCTTGGGAGCGTTGCCCTTGTATCACCCCCTACAAGCTCGACGCAACATAGCAAGCACTAGCGCTAGTCGTGCAAAGAATATAACACATACCCAACATACCCTATGATATAAAATCCTAACTGAGGTACCTATTGTTGGTCAGGATACAATAGTATCATCATCATCACTCCTCCTTTTGAGTGAGGTCCTTTCAGACTGCACCAAGATTTTCTTGGAAGTACTCAAACTTCACATGAGACAGAGTCTTAGTCAACACATCTGGAACCTGCTCATATGTGCCAACATATTCGAGCTTTACCTCTCCCTTTTGCACCATGTCACAAATTTAGTGATATTGGATCTCTATGTGCTTCGTCTTATCGTGGAACACTAGGTTCTTTGTCATATTTATGCAACTCTGGTTATCACATAGAATCATGGTAGCTTCCACCTGCAGATCGAACATACTAGTCAACAACTTCCGAAGCCATATGGATTCACAATTGGCAGAGCATGTTGCACTATACTCCACTTCTGTTGTACTGAGAGAAATACTGGACTGCTTCCTGCTTTTCCATGAAGTCATGGCTGACCCTAAACTGAAACAACATCCTGAAGTTATTTTTCTGTTTGAAGCACTTCTAGCCCAATCTGAATCAGTATAGCCACACAGTATGAATTCATATTCTCCAGTATAACAGAGGCCATAGTGCAATGTACCCTTAAGGTAGCTCATCACATGCTCTACAGCTACAAGGTGAACATGTCTGGGCTTCACCAGATGTTGAATCAAGGTGTTCACAACGAAGCAAATATCTGGTCTGGTATTCAATAGATACATCGACAAACCAATCATTTATTTGTATAAAGTAACATCAACTATTTATAATGAAGTATCGACCAATAAATTCATATTCATCTCCATAGGAGTGGTCATGGCTCTA